>CAKAOI010039324.1:0-36743 GCA_916701655.1 Sebastiscus albofasciatus
CCGTGTCATCGTTGTCATGTTATAGCCTTCTGTCAGCGGGTCAGGGACGGCCACACGTTGTGCGAGGATCCCCTTTGTGTGACTTCACATTTCCTGATGTGTGACTCTTCGCTCCTTTTCGAGGAGAAATTCCAGTATCGTAACAACACTAGTCCACACTAAGGCCATAACTTATCACAAGTTATGGCCTTAGTGTGGACTAGTGTTGTTACCAGTGGTAATAAAAGTACTCAAATCCACACAATTTTTATATTAAGCCATAAAATATATTATGTATGCAAAATATGACTTTTGATAGTGAGAGTAGCTTTGTCAATGTTGGGTGAAAATAGTGTGCCTCTAGTTTTGGGGATTTTTTTAGTTAAGGTAAAACCAGAAATGAACAAAAGAAGGAATGAAAATGATGAAATCACGAAATACGGAAGGATAGATCGTGGGATGAGAAGAAAAAAAGGAGAAAAGGAAGCAAAGACAGAAAGAAAGGAAAGTAAGAAACAGCAGAAATGATGAGTTTATAGCTTATAGGAGTACCGTATTTTCTTTCGAAGGACGTGAAACGACCTCTTGTGGTTGTGAGAATTATGACGTAAAATAACGTTGCCATAGAGCCACAAAACCTCTTTTGGTCGAGGTGAAACAGTCGGGAATACAAACTGTCTTTAACACTGGAGACAGCAGTTTGTGTCCATTTGGTTTCTTTTCCTAACTTCAACCAAGTACGTCTAGTAACCTTAACGCACCCAAATACACCATTAAAACACCCTGGAAGGCACCAGTCGAGGTTGTCGCCCCATCAGGAGACATTTATACGAGTCACTTTTGAAGGCTATAACAAAATTTCTTATTTTGTTGTTAAGGTTGGAGGACTGAAAAGGCCTCACATTAGTATTTAAGTACAGTAGTTGTGTAAATACACTTTTTCTCACCACCAAGCAGACACCCAGTGTGGTATCGATCAGTGTCATAACTCTGCGATCAATCAAACTACCTCTCGTCTGTCATTTCAGAGGTGGACAATACTGACAGCTTGTCTGAGTTTTCAATAAAAGCCCAATATCAGACTGATAAATTGACAAACTGAATATTACCCTCCTTCCCCCGGTCCCCTTTTCCTTTCTCCCACCAGCGGTAAAATGCTCTCCCCCTCTCATTAGCCCTTTATTCCTGTGGATTTATTTCATTCCTCCTCTGCCTCCTTCCCTCTCTCTGTCACCCCCTCTAATTTGAAGTGCAATAGTTTCCCTCTGGCATGAAAATATTGCGTCATTCATCATGTCTCTCTAATTCGTCTTAGATATCCTCCACCTCCAACCCCCCCACTCCTCCCTCCTCCGATCACCCACCACCCCGCTGCACCACTTAGCTGTGATATTGCCCAGAGTCAACGAATACAAGGCGAGTCATATCCGTCCGTGCAGTGACTTCTGATACATTTGAACAGACATACAGTTCAGGAATGTGCTATCACTTCTCACACTCACACCGACTGTATGCTGTGGTCGGCGTCTGGCCCGTCTCATTGCGAGGCGATGGGTGTGGGCCATTTTTGCGGCTCAATGCTCAGTGCTAAGCTGTTTGCCGCGGTGACTGGCCAGAGGTGTATTGGGCTAAATTGAACCGGCTGCTGATTAGATGGCTACCTATCGATAAGGCCGGAGTGGAATTTCAGCCTCGGCTTGTGTGTAAGGGAGAGTCGAAACGTAGCTGCGGGCTCGCCGCCGACTCAGCTTGCCGAGAAAATGTTGTAGATGATTGTAGAGACGGGGCCTCGGCATTGCTTCACAAAGTTTCACGAGCTCAACTCACCATTTTCCTTCCATCCACATCTTCTTCACTGTCGTCTTAATGAAGAGCAATAGCTCATAATTCCTTCACTAAATCTTTTCACAGGGGTCAATCCCATCGCCAATCTGCATAATTCATGTTCAGTCTCTTGACTTTATACTTTTACTTTACCTTCTTCCATGAAACACATAATCCTCTAGAATGCTGGACTGTTTTTGAATGTCTCCCATCATATTTTATGACATCATCACCCTAAAAAATGGAAAAAAAATAATGTGGTTAATGTAATTTATAGTGGAAAATTTGAAAGGCTAAACTCCAATGATTATGGATTGAAGCAGAAAATTCCATTAGATAAAAACATGTTGTAAATTTATACTTTATACTTTTACGTTACCTTCTTTCATAAAACACACACGCCTATGGTGTTATTTAGTTGCGTGTTAGCAAATGCTGGACTGTTTATTTATGGCTGCAACTAATGGATATTTTCATTTTGGGTAATCTATCTATTGGAGCTGTTTGTTTGACATTCAAAGCTTCTATTGAGGTTTTCAAATGAAGCTGTCTGTCATCATATTTTATGGCGTTATTGCCCTTTTTGCTAATGTGGTTATATTAATGTCATTTATGGTGCTGTTACATTGCTGCTAGATGGCTCACATTAATACAGATGCATGCCCACAGTGAAAATGCGGTTTTTGAAAGGCTAAACGGCAACAAATATGTATTGAAGCAGAATATTTTGTTGGATAAAAACATGTTGTGAACTTTTTTCAATAAATGTTTTCAGTAATAGCTCAATAAAACTTTTATTCTTGGAAATCACACAAGTCGGAAGCTTCCAACTATTCGGTAAAGCCCAACTGTCTATTACAATTTGATCAATTGATAAATTTAATTGAAAATTGCTCACGTAATCTCCAAAGAGACATCTTTAAATTGCTTGTTTTGTTCAACCAAAAGTCCAAAACCCCAAATATAATGAATTTCGAATAAAATAAAATAGAGAAAAGCTGCACATTTTCAGATTTAAGAGGCTGGAACCAGAAAATCAGTTTTACAGAACAGACAGTGGTTTATTTCTGTTTTATAATGACACATTTCCTTGTGTCCTCAATTTTAAGTACCTCTATTTACCCCAATTGAAGATAGTACCAGGCCTTTATTTTTCTGACAAAATAATATAATCTCAAATGTCCAATTAACAGCTTATCCGAGCCTTTCAACTGCTTTTCATAGTCTCCATCAGTGACGTGTGATGTCAGATGCAGTTGAAAGCTCTGAAAAACCTCATAAGTGGACCTTTGAGATGAGATTGTTTCTTCACACAAACTGTTGAAGGGTTGAAAAGCTTCCAGCTGTTCAGGTGTGATCTTTTCTATTTTTCTGAAGGGCTTTTATTGTGAAACATCTTCAGGAAGTTCAAAGAAAAAAACAATTAAATCATGATTCTGTGGAAATGTACATTTTGCTTTATTTCCGAGCCAAATACCAGCTTTTGTTTGAGACTTTTTAATAGGAAGACATTATTAATAACCTCTTTTGTTTAATACACAGACACATACAGCATGTAAAATTGAATAGACTCTCGTTCAAAGAGCAGAATAAAGATATGACAAACAAAAGTCAAAGTGTTTGAATGCTGGGAAAGCGGCAGCGAAATAAAGAGCAAAGCAGTGAGCAATTTGATATTTTTTGAAGACTGCGTTTGGAGTACTTTTCATTCTGTGTGTTGCCTGTGAGAATGAAATCAGGCCATCCAGTGGTGTTTATATTGATGTGTGAAGTTTATTTATCTACAATTCATCTGTCTGAGACGACACGGTGGCTCCGTGTTGTTCCCATTCACAGCTCTCGCTATCATTAGCCATGACAGAATAAAGCTGTATTGAGCGGCGGCGGCCTGTACCTCGCTCTTATTAAATCGTGTGTGTGTGTTACGTGGTGCTGCGGCAGGCTGTCTGGTTCTGGTACTGCTGACAGCAGCAGTTTGGGAGGCTGGACTGGTCCTTCTCTTATTATTGGGATCACTATTAAAATCCATTCAGGTACAATGTGATGCGAATGTATTTGACTGCTGAAGTGTGTTTTTTTGCCTTTTGAGTCCCTCGGCTGACAGAACGGACATTAACTTGCAATAACATGCACCGACATACACCGACACACTCCGTGTAGTGTTTCGGTGTAGAGATGACAACCCAGGCAGGCTGGGAGCAGACTTTAAGATTACTGAAACCTAAAGAAGACGAGACACCACACACATAGCGACTACAAAATACAGATTTTTGAGTCTTGGCCGTCAGAAAAGAGTATTTGAAGACTGAGTAAAAAGACTAGAGATGCACCGGTTGAAATTTTCTTGGCCGATTCCAATTTTCTTTCTTTCTATTAACTATAATTGACAGCATACACGTTTTTGTAACTTTTCTGTCATAGAAAATTTTAATTAAATTGCGTGTCATAATAAAACATAGTACCAATGTATTCCTTAGGTTTTCTAGTTTCATACGATATGAATTAACGCCTTATTATCACGTAATCTTTGACAGCCCAAAAAGAAAATTTAATTTTCCTCTAACCAAAATTATACCAAGAAGGATTATTACCAAGAAAACCTCTTCCACCCTGCCAACTCTGCCCAGGCTACAGGCTTATGCTAAACCAGCCTTGTGTATCTACTTGGATGAATCATCACAGTATTTATTTAAGGAAGTGGCAAGTGAGCTATCCGACCACACTGTGTGACAGTCTTTTTATCGATGCCTTGACATTAGGGGCCGGGCCTCAGGGGCTCCAGCACACTGGCAGCTTGTCAGACAGAAATGAACATCCACACATGGTAGTAGTGCTCCAAAATAAGTTTCAGCCGTCCAGGCAGAATTTAACTTTGCTTTTATTTTCTTCTCAGCCATCTTTGTATTAAAAGGTTCTGTGTTTTTTCCCTTTCCTTTAGCGTCTCATATAGTTTTTTTTGTGCATGTAAAAGGTCTGCAAAGTTCCTCTCCCCCACAGAAACAGTGCTCCTGAACTGCTTGAAACGCCTTGCTTGAAGTCCCGCCTTTTCTTCCGTAACATGGTGACGTCACCAAGTAACACATTTGCATAACTCCTGCCTAGCAGGTAGTTTGGCACGTCCGTAAACAAAGGTAGTTGGAGCGGAGCGGAGCTGGAGCGGAGCTGGAGCGGAGTCCAAAGAGTTTGATCCGGTTGACCAATCACAACAGAGAGGGTCAGCTGACCAATCGGTGCAGAGTGGGCTTTTTGGAAGGGGGCGGAGCTCAAACAGACAGAGCGTTTCAGACAGAGTGTGAAAAGAGGTGCTGCAGCACAGCCGGTATGAGAAAAGTAAAGTATGTTTTGAGCATTAAACCATGCAAACATGTTCTAGTAGAAACCCAAAATACAAGTATGCACCTGAAAATAAGCATAATAGGTCCTCTTTAAAGAACATTTAGATTAGAAGGTGATCAGCATTATTATTATGTTTAGATTTAGGTTAAAGGTTAGCCATTGTTGAGGTAGATACCGAGTATTTAGGAGTGGCAAAACTTGTCAACGGGAGGTCTTCATGTTAGTAGTAACACATTCCTCTTGCCGTAGAGGATGCGTGGTGCCTTTCTCATCCTCTGGACAGAAATAATCCCCCGTCCACTCCGCCCCTGTAATGGCATGCGTTAGTCTAATCATGAGAAGTAGTAACGCTGATGGAGTCTAGTGGTTCAGCTGTGTGGGAGAGTGACACCGTTAGCTTAGCGCGGCGGCTATTTCAGGGCCCTTCCGTGCTAAACCATCAGCACCCACACACACACACACACACGAGTGCCGGCAGCTGAGTGTTGAACTCCATTAATGCACAGATGCAGGCACAAGCCTCTCTCTGTGTTTTACACTGTACGAGAAGCTTTGTTCATAGAACACAAATGAGCGGCAAACTTTCCTCCTGCTGATTTAGTTTAATATCATAGCACTAATATATTTATCTCATCCTCCTGTACCTGTCATATTGGAAATTGAGAAGAGAATGAAATCTTTTTTCTGTTGGTATATAGAGCTATAAACAGCAAACAGTGTAAGCACATGAAAGAAAAAAGACTTTAATTAATTACTCTTTGCTATCCAACTTCTCATGTCTCTGCTGTCATTCTATCTCGCCCACTCGCCTCCTTACATCGCGGCTGGTCTCACTCCAGTGCATCAATGGAAACGTGACGCCTGTGACAGGAATACTTGTAATTATCCTCCCACACTCCTGTCTCTTGAAGGTGATTGGGTGGCCGGTCCCTTTCCGACACGCTAGCCACCGCCCACGGCAGATCTGTCAATCTCCTGCGACCCCCCCCCACCCGTAACCACCAACAGCAAGCCCCCCTGCTTCCCCCTACTTACCGCCAAATGCTTCATCAGGCACCCCCCACCTGGGATCATGCATGAACCACATTAAATGCAGTTTAGGTGAGCTGACAGGTGGCACACACACATACAATGTACTGTGTGCACATATACATGCACTGTGGCACAGCAGTGATGCACATTTAGTAACAAAGGTGAGTAATTGTCATCAGTCAGGCTCTCTCACCACAGAAGCACTGTAGCAGGTTTTCTCTCCCAGCCTCCTGTATCCTCCCAATTCATACATGAACTTTTTACATGTGGAATTCTCCTCTAATGCCAGGATCAGACTCCACGATGGTCGCTATGTCAGATTAGACGTCTTAATAATTATTGTCGTGACTTGGCCGCGACACACGACAGACTACACGTCGGTCCCCTGTTCCTACAATACACACTCTCCCGCCACCGCCGCCTTAATATATGTGACCATATAAAGGGGCCCACGAGGCTCAAGGGGAAAACAACACAAATATAATTCACATGGAGAAGCGACAGAGGGCGTGCTACGGGATGCTCCATGCGCAAAGACGCAACAGCAGTGGTGTTTTTTTCCTCCGATACAACCTAGATTGAATATCTTGCTGCGAGGTCCGGCAGCAGTTGGGCTGGGAAGGTCCAATGATATCATTCTGCTTAATAATAATAATAATAGCCATGTGCTTCCGTTTACAGCTGTGTGCGTCTGTGCTCAGCCGGTCAAATTCACGGCCATGACGGAACACGTCGTGGAAAGCAAAAAAAAATAAAAAATCAAACATGCTAGACTTTCTGTTGGGACGTCATGATGCTTCCCAGACGCGGCGTCGGTTGTCGTGTACTATGACACACTACACGAGATAAAACGATCGATTTTCGCACACGACACTCATTTATAGTTCCCGATTCGAGTCAACACCATACGAGAGCCGTGTCGGGCTATAATCGGGCTGATATCGTGTAGTCTGAACCGGGCATTAGCTATTAGTTTCATATATTTCTAATCTATATATTTGGTGGTAGTAACTTCTCTAATGTGAGGATTTTTCCTAGATTTGACCATTTATCATATCATATAATTATAAATGTGCTTGAAGAATACTTTGGGTTAAAACCACGGATAAAATCGCCTGGCCATCCGCCACTTTGGCAGACAGGGAAAACGCTAGAGATGCGAATAGAGAACCTGTTCCTAGAACCTGAATTGTTTTTTTTTAACCGACCCTCGTTAACCGATTATTAACCCTTAACCGACAAGATAGGTTAACTGATAAATAAATACAATCATTTGTAGCAGAGCTGTGGCAGGAGTCACTAAATGTGCCTGGAATATTACTTCATCGTCCGTTGTTGTATCAAATGAAGAAGCTATGAACCTTTAACCTTGTTAGAGAAGTACAGACTTATGCCGGGATGTTCAAATGTACAATCTTTGGTGGCCAACTTGCTCTTCTACTTCTACCTCAGCTGTACTAGTTTTGTGTACAGCTTTACAATAAAAGCCAGCCGTGGGCTATTCTTGTAGAGACGGCAGTAACAACACCGTGAGTGCAAGACGATTTAGAGGTAGTAGTTACATTCTACTCTATTGATGCTACTCTTGGTCAAGAAATCTGCACCCCATGCTTTTTCAACTGGCACCAAATCTTGATGTTTACCACTTTAAAATTGCTATTTTTTTATGCTCCTAAACCTGTACCTGAAATACCTTGATTTTACATAATGTGAAACCCTTTTTTAGATACGTATTCATAAGAAAATACAAAATATATCCTACTGATTGACAAAATGGACCCCCGATTTCTGAGTGTTCTCAGAATATCAAGTCTAATACATGCGCTTGTCAACAAGCTGAGCAGTTAAACTTTGACCCAACAGAAAATGTCACTAATTGTCCTCCCACAAAGCAACACTAATTGCTTTGAAACCGTGCTCCAAAGACAAGCCACAACCCCGAGCGTTTGTCACGGCTGTAGCGACTGAAAGATCACAAATTCTTTGTCGGTCTGATGAATGAATCTATTTCCACAGCTCATGGTAAATGGGCAGGCATGTTAATTAAAGGCTTGCCGATGCTCTTGAACTTATTACCTAGCTTCCTGCTAATGAGCGAAATGATGCCAAATTCTTAAAAAAACGAACGCCGGAGAGAAAACAAGCTTTATCTAGGAGATTGGAGGAGACCGGGGAGGGGGGAAAACTCACTTACCGCTCTTTCACTACTTCACCTTTCCAGAGAAATAACTCTTTTTCTTCCTCGCTGCCCATATCTGCGCTGTAATGGCAAGTAATTTAAGGGAAATTAACATTTTGACATGCTCCTCAGGGGTTGAGGAAAAGTGGAGAGGAGAGGATAAGAGAAAAGAGGTTGAGGAGCGAGTATGGAAAGGAGACAGAAAAAGAGGATGAATTAGTATTTAATTCAGTATGGTTGAATCTTTGGTCCAAGGGTTAAGTGCAGCTGAGTTAAACTGTCGTCTGCCGTCCCATTGGCCGAGAGCCTTTAACTGTCTAATGGATTTTAAAACCAGCATGGAGGGCCAAGGCAGATGGTGCGTAGACAGAAGACATCATCACCACCGAACATTGAGAGCAGATAATTAAGAAATAGATATTCAAGTTTGATTGTTGTCCAGATCAACTTAAGAACATCTTGAATAGACTCTTGAATGCCCACCATTTGCCACAACAAGCACATGTCATTCTCTATTGCCAAGTGAGTGTGGACCATAAAGCTGCATCTGACAAAGTATTGGAAATTCCCATTTATATTTTATGAATTTCTCTTTATGAGACATTTCTGTGTAGTTTTATAAAGTCCTCGTCCCAAGAAGACCAGAGACATAAGACCCATTCTGGATACCAGCCCACTGAATGATTGCATAGCTTGCCTGTAGTTCCTCATGGTCAAATGGCTATTGAAGTTGGTTTAGCCAGGCCATTTGGTTCACCTTCATAAGCATGCTTCCTTTCTTTTTTCTTTATTATATTTTTTGCTTTTATTAGACAGCACAGTAGAGAGAGAAAGGGAATTTGGCAAATGACAAATGCAACAAAGGTTCCCAATAGGAATCTACAGCCCCTTTCCCACTGGACATAAAAACCCACCAAAGTCTGGCTTTTGGCTTTACATAACATTTTCGCTGTTTACTAAATCAGTTTTTTCTGACCCCTGTGCAACGGCACTGGGAAAGGAGTCTATCGCCTGTTTTGAGTGTTTTCCTGTGTTTAAAAGCCTGCATTTATTTGCTAATTTGGTGAAACGGAGTTTCACCACTAGATCACTAGGATACCCTGATAGAGGCTTACTCTCATGTGTTGTTGGTGCCCCTGTAGGAGATTCCTCCATTTTGCTTTCCAGGGATTACCCTACAAATACAATTGCCAACCATTCTGCAACTTCCTGGCACTCCACACCTTCTATGTCGATGACCTAATCCTTTTGACACAGTTCATTGAATTAGCCATGGCCCACTAAATGAGTTGATGCTTCACTTAACACCTTGGATTGGTAATTAACTGAAAGAGTTATTTGTATGTTGGAGGAAGTAGTATTGACCTCTTGAACCTGATGGACCTCATCCTCTGCATATGAGGCATTAAAGCCCCTTTTCAACCGCAGGAACTTTCCCTTGGAACTATGAACCTTTTGGAGGAAGTCATTGTGTTTCGACAGCAGAGACCAGGGTCTAAATTAAAAGGCCCTGTTCAGGAGGTAGTATTTTAAGTACAGGAACTTTCAGGGTCGGGTTTGCAGGGATGACCATTGCTGATAAAACTTGTGTACCGCTTCATTCATAAAACATGTTGCTTGTTCATACCTCAGTGGACTAATTTGCCTAATATTCGCAGGTCCTTAGACCGCTATATGGAAACGCAGGCAACAATGGGATTAAGGAACCTTTCAGTTCCTTGAAAAGTAATCCCAGGACTAAAATTACCAGGAAATTCTTGGTGGAAATGGGGCTTTACAGATGCCTGGTTGGATGGTTGAATGTGCAGTATGCAAATTTCAGTATGTGGATAGACAAAGCCCAAAGGCCCATAAAGCCCATTTGAGGGCTCCACTTGTGATCACAGAGCTACAATTGATTAGATCAATTTATAAATCTACACTTTTGAACAGCCAATGGGAAGCTATTGTTTCTAATCTAGCTAAGGCGCCTTGCTTTGATTTTAGACTTTGGAACAGCCAATAGGAGCCTCTTGTTTTTAATCTAGACTTTGAAACAGCCAATACGAATCCATTGTTTAAAATAGCATTTTCACCAGCTGATGGGAACCTCCTGTACCTAAGGCCTTCAGGATCGCACAAATCAGTAATTAACCTAAAGTATCATCTTTAATTGCATTAAGATCTTAAATAATTTCATAGCTTTATGGTATTTTTTCTCTCCCAGCTACTTCTTTACCTTCCATTATTCTTTTTTCTTTCTCCCATTCTCTTTGTCTCTCGCTTCGTATCCCCAGCAGGGCCATGTGGATTAGCGCTGAAAGCTAATGAAATGTAATTACCGCCTTTGTCGATAAGAATCGATTGGCTCGGGTCTCACAGGCCCCTTCCCGGAGAGGGTCCCGGAGGGGCCAGCGTTGCAGCCGCGATGGCAACCACGGGGCTGCCCCCTCCCCGACACCCAGGCTTTATTTCCTGTCTGGTTGCCATGAGCAATAGGAGATAGCATTGACAGGGCAGTATGAAGTGGAGTCAGATCTGTCGGATGGTCCCTCAGCGTGGCCTCGCAAGGGGGAATGAGATTCCTTATCAAATCAGCCGGATTAGAGAAAGGGTGTCAGGGAAAACGTCAATTCCTACATCAGGCGCGAGAAGATCAGGTTTTGGCATGTTTGTGTGCATGTGTGTGTAAGAAATTCAATAAGAGAGAGAGTGTGTTGCTTAATTTGCTTAACGTCTTTCCCTCGTATTACTATTGCAAACATTTTTGCAAACTTCTTCTGTTTTTTTTATGCTAATTTGTATTTCTAATTATGATTTCTGCTTCAATTTACTTTCAGTTTTCAGATGAAGTTGGCTAGTTTGAGATAAGTTTGTTTTTTTATTAAAACGTTTCATGGTTAGGGGCCAAAGGGATGTCTCTATAATACAGTTATTTCATGAAACCAATGAGAAAAGAGCTGCGTGAAACTAATTATGTAGCTTAATAATTAGCTATGAAAATACACAGCCAAGCGTTGATTGGATATATTTCCTAATTTTCTTCTGTGCCTTTGATTGCTCTCATTTAAGAAGAAGAGGGACTATTCACCACTTAAGATTTGAAAGGCCAAAGTTCACTTGCGTGGCATTGTGATTATTATTTTTAATTTCTCCAATAGTGATAATTCCATGTTTTCTTCCTTCACCAACTTCACTGAATATTCCGGTTTAAATTTATAGCTCAGTTTTTGTAATAGTAAAAAACAAAAAGTTAGTCCCCATGTGGGAATACATGTGTTTCTCTACACCAGCTTGCTATTCAACCAGGTAAGAGATGGCACAATCAAAACCCCTTTGAGACAAATTTCAAAACATATCCATCATCTTCCAAATTCATTCAGAACAAAAGACCCTGAAGTTCTGAAGGAACAACTGTTAGTTAGCGTGGATGGCACATGTGACACGGACACGTTGTCACACATCACAGACGACACAGAGAACTGATCTGTCTTTTTTTTTACCTGTCAGGAAAACACAGGTGAAAAAAAATGCAGTTTGAATAAATATGCTCTCAAGGAAATGTGAGTGAAGTAGCCTACAGATGATTTGTGTGTCTGCTGCTCACAGAAAACCACTGAAGCTGAGTGTTAACTGCAACACAGACCAGAAAACACAGGAAAGACACTGTGTACAAATCAAGTACAATCAAGTTTGGTTTTATTAGGGCTTTGTCGACTAATCGATTAGTTGATTTAACCGACAGATCTGTAAAAACAGAGCTTCTCCACAAAGAATCACACAAAAGCACCACTTTAAATCTGTTTTTTTACCAAGAACGAGCTCATAAGTTTCTGATTCAGCATAAAAAAAAGACTAATCGACAAACAAATTCTTACTTAGAAGACCAAAACAACCGATTAGTTGACGAATCGACTACATTTTTATTCTTTGCTTGTTCTTTAGTAGTTCCCTTATGCTGTGTTCACACTACAAGCAACAAAGCAAGTAATTTTCAATCAAAGCCAGTGACATGAAGCTACAAACTGACGCCCAACACAAAGAAAAAGATGTTAGCCGGTTCCCTATTTCCCTATGCTATTTAACAACATAATACGTCAATGAACGATTGAGCAACTCAACGACAATGTAGCTGCCCACGCTCGGCCGTTTTGTTGCTTTTGATGCTCCGAGTGTGAATACAACTTTATTGTGCTCAAAGTAAGAAAGAAGTGTTCATCAAAACACATACATTTGTGGTATTTGAAGCTTTTATACATACATGTTTTTATCCATACATTCATTGTAGTTTTGCAGTTACTGATGTTTAATAACCTTGGACACCACAATGAGTATTTACAGTCATCAGCCAAGGACATCATGCTCCCTTCTCTACGTATCTGTCCGTTGGAGTGCATTTTCTCAAAAATGAATAGATGAATTTGCCGTGTACATTTATGCTTTCAAGAGCTAGAGGCATAATGATTTTGGTGACTCTCTGACCTTTCATATAGCGCCACTATCAGGCTCTAAACACCGCAGTAATTGCCCAGTGCAAGAACTAGAAGACATCAACTTTGTGGACCCTGTGATCATTGCCCCAGCCACCACCACCACCACCCGGCCAAACCCCACCTGTATAAACCGTACAACTCTTCTGTAATTAATGCGAGCCGTAAAGATAAATGAGCTTATTTATAGTTTTGAGTTTAAGCCTGCACACTACTGCGTGTTTTTCTTGTTCTGTGGGAAACTATTTCCGTGCAGTAAAATGGCAGAAAACATGCAAGAGGTGGACAAAACCGAGTTGTATCTCTCCCACACACTCACACACACACCACCGCGGCGGTATGGGGAAGGGGCCAAGTGTGTGGGAGCGATGGAGGGAAGGATCGATAGAGCAGCGAAAGAGTGCTGTAAACCATGAAAGAAGACAAAAGCCTCCTGTTTTCCCACAGTGCACCGGATTCTGTTAGCCTGGGAGCTACAGCGCTACCACCAACACTCTCTCACACATACAGAAAAAAAACACTTGCATACAATCACCCCGGCTCGAGTAGAGTGATAAAGAAAAAAAATAAGCATGTACCCAGGAAATATCAATAAGCGTCTCTGGGAACCAGCACACACTTTGGCTGAGGGAGGAATAGTTTTATTCCGAACTCCTTCAGACCGCCGTCTACGGGGGATTGATTTTTATTCTTTGTTTATGTCCTACGGTGTGTTGTAAAACTTATATTATGCTTCACCTTAAATGCCCTCAGTGGAGCCGCTGTGTGTGCATCATTCTGATGTACAACTTTTTTATTTTAACCCCGAATTTTGGACTTTGCCCCCAAACTGCATGTGATTATCATAAAGTGGGCATGTCTGTAAAAGGGAGACTTGTGGGTACCCATAGAACCCATTTTCATTCACATATCTGGTGGTCAGAGGTCAAGCGACCCCTTTGAAAATGGCCATGACAGTTTGTCCTTGCCAAAATTTTGCGTTGTCAGTTTGGAGCGTTATTTAACCTCCTTCTTGACAAGCTAGTATGACATGGTTGGTACCAACGGATTCCTTATATTGTCTAGTTTCATATGATGCGCCCGCTACATCTGGGGGTAGAGCAGGTTGTCCACCAATCGGAAGGTCAGTGGTTCGATCCCCGGCTTCTCCGGGTCATATGTCGATGTGTCCTTGAGCAAGTTAACTTAACCCCAAATTGCTCCCGAAGGCATGGCATAGTATTTAGATTAGATCCTGTTGGGCAAAGTTGGCACCTTAGTAGCCTCTGCCATCAGTGTATGAATGTGTGTGTGAATGGGTGAATGCTGACATGTAGTGTAAAGCGCTTTGAGTGGTCGGAAGACTAGAAAAGCGCTATATAAGTCCAAGTCCATTTACCATTTACATCCTCCGAAAGATCCATTGTGTTAAATAAATTAGTGGCGTTAAAACTAATTTGCGTCAACGCCTTATTATGGTGTTCCATATCTTCCATAAAAGGTCAGCAGATTCCTCAAAGTAAGCATTATTAGGTTAAAAGATAGAGGGTAGCAAACAAGTGATTCACTGTGTCACAGTATACTTCTGTTTACATAACCCCAAAGCATGATGGGAACTGTAGTACCAAATACTCTAAACATATTTATCATAAACGTGAAGAAGAAATTGGAAAACAGTTACTGAGAAAAAAGCAGCCAAGGTTTCGAAGGGTTAAACTTCAGCGTTGTGGTTGTTATCTAAAACTGTGTGTTTGTGTGTTAATGACAGTCAGTGTGTGTGTTTGTATGTGTGTGTGTGTGTGTCCATCTGTGTGTGTGTTTTTGTTCTGTTTGTGCTCCATGTCACTCCCCATTGAATGACTCTGATGGATATCTGAGGGGACATTTCGTGGTGTCATTCAAGGGCCCCTGAACACACCGAAATGCTCTGCTGATGATGCACGCACACACACACACACACACACACACACACACACACACATGCACGGACATCATTGGCATATATAACAAGCCCAGTTTGGAGCACACAGCGCAAAGAATGGGCACAGCGTGTATTTGTTTGACCGTACACAGTATCACAGCAGTTAGCACAGAGATCGGGTTTATTTAACAAGCATCTAAGCAGAACCAGCAAAGCCCTCACTAATAATAACTCAAACAAATGCCCTTCAACTGTACGAGAGCAGTGGGAATCCTATAAATACTCATGTAAATAGCAGGCTATTTTCAGCCGGTTATTGTGCTGCTGGCTGGGTTGTAGCGTCTCATTTGTTGTATTGTCAGAAAGCAGTTGTAATTGAACAGTCTGAGAAAAAGGAAGGGGCAAGATGATTTACTGAAACTTGTTAAAAGAAACGAAAACAGTTTTGTGCTTGTATACTTTCTGTATCACAGACTGAACGGAAATTCATATTTTTCGTTTTTGTGGTTTTAGCCTTCATTCGTTTCGGTTCAGTCCCCCTTGGGCGTCGATGCCAAAAAGGCTCCGCTGTCTTTGACGGTCAAGTGGACACAGAGTTGTAAACTATTTGGATTTCTTTAGTCAAAGTCGGAGGACCCATGCTGCATGGTGTCAGTACAGACTAGGGATGGAGCTGAATCTGAATATAGTATCCGGCAAAGCTCAAAGCTCAAATGGTGGGTCTTTACGAATAGATAGATAGATAGATAGATAGATAGATAGATAGATAGATAGATAGATAGATAGATAGATAGATAGATAGATAGATGTACTTTATTGATCCCAAATTGAGGACTACAGCAGGAACAAATACCCCTCGTCGGGGTTCAAATCAACATAAAATCTAATGTCAAAACTACATATTTTCGAGTGAGGATGAAGTTCTGCTGAAAGGTTAATTGAAAGTGTCCGTTGCTGAAGTTTGAAAACTTGTGTGCCCACACTAGTTCAAAGCTGCTCCATAAAGTCTCTCTGCACAAAAAAATCTAAAAAATAAAATCTCTTCACATATCTTTGATGTTCACATTTCATTTATTGCTTTCATTTCCAAACAAGTGCATTGGAGGAGATAATTTAAAGGGTCAGTTCACCCATATTGCAAAAAAGAGATATTTCTCCATAAACCCGATGTGGTTTCTAGTCCCAAAAATTCGACTGAGAAGACGTCTCTATGAACACAACACTGTCGTGGTTGTTGTGCGTAGTTCTGCAATGATTAATTGATTAATCGATTAGATATCAACTATTACATTTATCGCCTGCTATTTTGATAATCGATTTGAGTCATTTTTTTAAGAAAAAGTCTAAATTCTCTGATTGCAGCTTCTTAAATGTGAATATTTTCTGGTTTCTTTACTCCTCTGACAGTAAACTGAAAATCTTTGAGTTGTGGACAAAACAAGACATTTGAGGATGTCATCTTGGGCTTTGGGAAACATTGATGGATGTTTTTGTTCTAAAAGAAGCACTTTAATATTAGTTTCAACTAGAGCTGCAACAATTAATCGATTAGTAGTGAACTATTAAATTAATCGGCAACTGTTTTGATTAATCGATTTAAGTATTTTTTTTTTTAAATATTGAAAAATCCCCATCACAAAACCCCAAGATGATGCTTTCAAATTGCTTGTTTTGTCTGACTAAGAGTCCAAAACCAAAAAATATTTCATGTTCAATGATATAAAACACTGTTTTGGACTTTCAATGACTTAAACAATTAGTATATTATCAAATTATTGATCAAATGAATGGTTATTATTATTGTTTTTAGAGCTGCAACAATTAATTAGTTTCAAACTATTAAATTAATCACCAACTAATTTGATAATCGGTTTGAGTAATTTTTCTAGTATAAAAAAAGTCTAAATTCTCTGATTGCAGCTTCTTAAATGTGAATATTTTCTGGTTTCTTTACTCCTCTATGACAGTAAACTGAATATCTTTGAGTTGTGGACAAAACGAGACATTTGAGGACGTCATCTTGGACTCTGTGAAATACTGTTAAATGTTTTTTTGGTTAGCTGCAGCCCTACTTATGAGGTCATGTAATCATAAGACTTATTGTAAAGGGCGCCTCTCCTCCATCTTCCTCCTGCACTCCCTCCCAACCCAACCTTCTTCCCTCTTGGATTTATTTATTTCCCTCCTTCTTTTTCTTTCCGCCGACAGCTGCCTGCCCATCTTCCCTTTATTCCTCTCCCCACCACTTTCCCCGTTTCTTTCTCTTTCTGTCAGTTTGTCTTTCATTTCGTGCCCCCAGAGCGAGAGGATTCCTGCAGAGGAGTGGCATTTAGAGAATCTCGCTCTCCTATTGCTGTCTCTCCACTGGGGTTAGAGAAAATCAATCCCACTAATTAGATCTGTGCATCACTGTTATTTTGTCTCTACATGTGTGTGTGTGTGTGTTCTGCATGTCCTGTAATCTATATTTAATGTTAGGAAGCAGAGCTTTAAAGAGCGCCACAGCTGGCCTGTTTGCTAATTAATGACATTTTCCCCTTTAATTACCATTCACTGGAAGCCTGTGTGCTCCACTCTTCTCTTCTCTGTCTTTGTCTTTGGCTTTGTTTTTTTATTTCATTCTTCTTCTTGCTTTCTTTTTTTTCTGCTGTCTTCTCCCTTTCTATCTCCATAATTTATTTCATTCATCATCCTTTCTCACTTTGCTTTTAGTTATCACCTCTGTCAGGCGCATTCCGTACTTTCCATTTATTTTCACGTGTTAAACTCTCCCTCTTCTAACTGTCACTCTTTTTTTTCACATGTCGTTGCACCCCTCTTCTTCTGCAATGGTTTAATGGCACCTGACTGGAGAATTAGCGCCACCGGTTGTTTATCTCGATCCGCCCAACAACCTAATATTCACATAATGGTAGTTGATGGAAATGCACATTCATTTGCGTTCTCTTTTTTACTGGAAATGTTAAAATCTGCCCTATATCAGGATGAAAACCTGACTAGACTCCAAGTCTTTGCACACCAAGTCCGTATTTTTTGTATGCGTTTAAACCGATGAAACCTTGCACACTGAGTCTGATATGTTTTATTGTTCTATTTGTTGCAAAAATTCGCAATACGACACAAAACTACACTAACTGCATGGGTGAAATTGATAACGCTAGTCCCAATGGAGCTGATGAACGAATGATATTAGCAAGAAGCTAACGTTTAGCATCCTAGAGCTCAATCACTACTGTCTAATCTTTCCTACTTCCTTTGTTTTTGCAACCATCCTCGATTCCAAGCTGTTCTACAATCACTTGCCACAATCTATCTTTAAATCCTACATCTCTGTATTCTTTTATTTCTTTACAGTAAAGTGCTTTGTGCTGGGAGGCGTAAGTGAATGTTTATCAGATGCCATTTTGGATGATGACGTTTGCACAAACGGTGGCTCTGAGTGGTCAAACAAACCTCTTTTGCCATTTGACAGAAGTGAAAAAAAAATGCAAAAAGTGGAACCTGTTCTGGCGACAATTTCTGATAAAAAAATACGGACTTGGTGTGGAAAGACCTCAAGAGCCTACATCCATACCAACAGCTCTGTGAGGCTGTAGTTTGGCACAGTGGTGCTTTAAGCTAAATACAACCGTCACCATAAATTACGGTTAAGGATAAAAACGGCATCTTCTCCCCTGCTTGGCATTTCTTTACATTCCCTCTCCATCTCTGCCTCTTATTTCCATCCCTTTTCTCTTTGCGGCTCAGATCTCAGATCGGCTGTTTTGTCTCCCCGGGGAGAGAGAGCGAGAGCTGAGTCTCCATCTGCCTCTCAGCCTCGTCATCCCTCCGCCCTTCCTCCTCTCCTCCTCACCCTCTCTCTCTCTCTCTCTCTCCCTCGCTGGGATCTTGGTCCGTCACCACCTGTCAGATGCCCGTCTCTCTCCCTCACACAAGCTCTGTCTCTGTCCAACTGTCAAATGCAATTTTGAGTGAACTTCAAATGTCTGAAAAGACTGAGATGTGAAAAAAGGTGCACCTCCATTGGTTTGTTTGAAGTAAGCTTTTTTTTAGGAAACCATTCACAAGAGAAATGCACAATGTTTTTTTATATAGAATTGGGCGTTGTAGCGGACGGACTGGATATAATATTTCAGAATTCCCCAAAAAAAGTTTCCAGCAAACCAACAAATAATCATAATATCCCTTTAGACTAAATTGACAGGTTCAACGTGTTTTCCTTCAGTACTTGTAAAGTGATCTTTCTCCACCTAAACACACCGATGAAAGCCTGATTCCCTGTCCTCATGTGGTCCTCTCTGCCATTCACCTACTCGCTTTATCAGCCCTGCACTTTTTCAATCTCCTCCGACATGGCGGAAATTGCAAAGGTAAGGTCTTTCTCTGGCTTTCACTGAGAGGCTCCAGAAGGTGAACTATATTTCACCTCCTCTATAGAAGTGTCAGTAAATCCATCCCTTCATGTAGTTATCTACTTATATGAATTTCTGAGGACAACTACAGTAGGTGAAGCGAATGATGGCTAGTAGGGCTGCACAATTAACCCTCCTGTTGTCTCTGGGTCAAATTCGACCCATTTTCAAACTTCATTATACCATAAATATGGATGTCTTTTACCTAATTGCCCCAAAATTACATGGATGGTTCCCTTATATGGTCTTTGCAAAAAAAAAATAAATAAATAATGACCACTACTTTCGTTGCATTATGGGTATTTTATCCAAAATTATAGCACCTGTGGTGTTCCTGGGTCAATTTTCTCATTAAAAATGTTTTTACATTATGATATTTGTGATATTCTGACTGAACTTTGACATATTACCGGTCTGTGATAATCCATCAACATTATTCCTCAAATTTTGAGTATAGTCCAAATAATTCATAATTTCTGCATTTTTTCCTAAAAAAAACAAGGTTTAATTTCATATAAATTAGGTTTATTGTACATGAATTCCCAAAAAAGTGTAAAACTTGTGGTAATGAGTTGGAATGAAGTTGGCCAAAAAGGTGTAATACAGAATTGGTTGATAATTTATAATGTATATGCAGACGTAAAAAAAATCTTTTTTGTTACAGATCCCCACAAAAACCCCACCATAATCATTTTGATATGTTTTTCAATGAAAATTAGAGTAATAGTGTAAAAATGATCATTCCCTTTAATATCACAAATCATATTTCAATTGTAATATCAGTCAAAATAATTGCAATTACATATTTTTGGAAAATCATTCAGCCCTATTGGCTGGTATTATTATTTGGTCAATGGGATAAGTTGTTAGATACAAATCGTTAAAAATGTCAACTTAGAGGGAATTGTTCTTCAGTGTTCCCTTGATGGAGTCCGGTCCAACTGTCAGGATAGTGGATGTATTATAAGAACTGGATACCGGACCCCAAGATAGCGCCTATTCAGTCCAATGAAAATTGCTCGCCTGGTGCATACGACAATAAAATGTTCTAGCTTCTAGTAATGGTTCTCCTGCTGGCCCCGCCCGCAAGTTCCCGCTCGGCTTTCAGACTTTACATTTTGATGATGTCCCAGATCTTAAAATGTATTTTCTTGGTCACTCGCCGCGGATGGGTTTACATTGGAGTTACTTGAAAGCCCAATGCGTCTCATATAGACCCTAAAAGGCCATGACAAAACGTCGGTATTTGACGCCCTGGGAATGAGACCAGGCTGGTGGAACCCACCCTTCTGGGTGACAAATCTGTAGAAGTGGATGAATTGAGAATACATCGAGTTATAAACATGTGGAACAACTTTAAGTGTCTTTGCAAGTCTTTTTCTTGCAAGACATTAACTTGAGAATCTTTAAAGTCTAAAATTTTCAGTTTTCAAGTCATAATTGTGGGTCATTTTCATTCTAAGTGAGATCAAATGTGTCTGCAGTGAAATGTCTAGAAATCGCCATAATGTCTGAACCGTTCAGACTCAAAGACCTGTATAACTAACTGTATTTTGTGACTCATTACGATCTCTCAAGGAGTGTCAGTTGGGTGTGAAGCTATCAATGGATATTCCTTTTTCCCATTTTTGATCTCTAATGAGAATTAAAACCTCTGAGATCAGACAGTCGAAGCCATGTTGGCTGCCCACACCTCGTCGTAACACCTCCGACAGAATGCTTTGTCTCTTAGCAACGGGCACTTTGTCAGCCGTGTCAAAGTGAGAAAATAGCACGGTACAAACAGAAAACCTACATATTAGTCTGAGATGCAGAACATGCTGGCGTTCAGACTCTTTAGATAAACCAGTGTGTTTCATTTAGGCGACGGCGGAAGTTTTCAGGCATGATTTAGTCGAACCAGACATATTTTCTGAGCTATCATTCAAGTTTGAGCGGGTCAGAGAGGTAATCTGAAGTATCTGAGTCATCTCAGACATTCAGACGTTCTTGAACAGGCTTGATTTTGTCTGCAATTACACTAGACATTCAAAAAGTGAGGTGCACCACAGTAATACTACTTCCTGCATTGCTGATCCTGATCAGATGGAGACATTTTTAGCCCACGCTACCATTGTCAATCACTTTTTTGCCACAAGCCTCACATGATTTCACTTGAAGGGCACTCGGAGAGAGCAGACCTCCGCCAAGCCCTGTCCACTCCAAAATGTGATGGATTCTTTCTTGACCCATGCGACACCTTTCCACCAAGTTTCATGAAAATCGGGCCAATAGTTTTTCCGTAATCCTGCTGACAATCAAACAAACAAAAAGAACCGAAAACATAACCTCCTTAGTGGGGGTAACTACCAACAGCAGCTATGTTCAGGTACCAGATAAAATCTGAAAATATAACCCAAACACCGAGAGAAACGGCAACAAAAACTCAAGTTATGTATCTGGTGACTTTGCAAAACCCCCAAAAATTGCATCTTACCTTTGACTTTCACACCAATGGCACATTACTTCTTCTTACTTCTTACTTACTTCTACTTGGGGAGGATTTCAAGTCAAGATGCGCAATGTGTAGTAAATCAACCCGTGATTTTCCCATCTATAGTTTTATGTAAGTCTACAGGGACGTGAAAAACAAGACTTCTCTTAACACCTGGCATTATAATGCGTTCTGGGCGATAAGATTGCAGTCGGATCACCGTTCGTAGCTATACCTACAAAAGGTTATGCACTGCAACCAGGAAGTTTTGTTGCCTAAACCTAACCAAGTTGTTTCTCGTGAAGACGGAAGTTTATTTTGAAAAGACTGTATGCATGTAACAAAAAAGAAATTGACACACGTTGCTCAACATTAGTAGGAAAACACACGGAAAATGAGGATTACCTTTTCGTAAGGTATACGTACCGTTGTATGAGGATACGTTGATTTGTAACATGTAACTTTCTGCGTTTGGCTCCTCCTTTCCAATGTCAAATCTAATTACATTCAAATTAATGCATTTTACTTTTTGTTTTTGTGGGATGACGGATATTATCAGTTTTTCTAATGACTAAAAAGACATAAAACCATTTAACGCAATCCCTGATTTAGCTTTGTGTGCACCACTACATGGTAAAACAAGACACTACAGGGAATACAGGTGTTTAATACGACTGGTATGAAGATCTTTAGCATTAAATGGATGTTTTTTTGTTTTTCATATCGCTGGGTGGACTTATTTACCCAGCCAACTGCTCCTCAGGCTGCAGCAGTTAGGACACTTGACCAGACGTATTAGTTTGGCCATTCGTCAACCTCTAGCAACTGAATCAGCCTTTCTTTCTCAGACTCCAGAGCTCCTTGAGTACAAGGACTCTGAGAATACAAGGATTGAAACGCACCAGTTAGCCTAATTCTGTCCCTCTCCCCCTGCAGATGTCCCACTGCCAGTCGCCTGAATCAAATCTCACCCTCCAGTCATTCATTCAGGGTTTTTGTGGGATGTGGGCTGTCTGTGCCACGTCTCCTGCACTGGCTGTTCCTTTTGCCTTTATTTACGCTGTGTCTGTGAATATCCACTTGTATCCCACAGCAGCAGATGACATATCACATCCCTCTCAAGCTTTTGTCAGGCAGCTAAATCCCGTCCCCATCGCTTTGGCGGGCCAACAGCGGAATAGGAAACCTTAACTCACTCCTGCAAAGCCCCAGCAGACAGCGGCCGGGCCCCACTGCTCCCGATCAATTCCACTTCCTCTGAATATCAGTAAATCAAGCGGCAGCAAGATCCCTCCCCTGGTCCGTTGACGCAGACTAATTCTGCCGGTTTCCTCGATAGTGATCTCACTAAGACCCCCAGTGAATGGTGGGGAGAGAGAGAGAGAGAAAGAGAGAAAGAACTAGTGTTGTATAAAAAGCAAGCCAACAGGTCTACGGAGCAGGGATTAGTGGGTAAAGTGGATTAGGAAGAGGTATTCTGATATTCCGCCCAGGCTGCAGCGAAGGTCTTTAGAAAAGCAGAGAAACATCTGCTGGAGCTTAGTGAGGCAATGAAAACACTGAAAATCAGAATGGCTAGAAGACACACGCGTTAACACACTGAGAGATTTAAAACAAGGAAGCCATGGCACGGGAACGAGGCAGTGGAACATAACAAAACCTTCACACTTTTATATATATAAATGTACAAACGGCAGCACCCCGAGGTGCTTGTGTTCTTGGCTCTGTGTTTGTGAATCCGTGTGAGTGTATTTTTATAGATGGAGCGCTCCCGTGTGTGTGTGTGTGTGTGTGTGTGTGTGTGCATTTCAGAGCGAGAGCGATTGCACCAGCTCGACAGGTCCTGGCAAATTAGAGCTCATATCCTGATTGAAGCCTTTGTATTTTGAAAGCCACGGGACACGCAGTCTCTATCGCTCTTCTTTTACCTCTGTCTGTTGTTGTCTGTTCCTCCACCTTTTATTTACAGCTCCATCGCAGCGCTGACATAATGAGGACACGAGTTCCAAATGAGATGAAATGAGGTAAAACAAGGCTCCTGTCAGCATCGCTTTCTGGACAGCTTCTAAAAACAGCCGGCGCCGCTTCCTTAACTGGGCCATTAACTTAGAAGGAAGCCTTCAAAGTCCTGCTTTGACTGAGCAAACAGTCCAACAGGATGGTAATGTGCAGCTGAGTGTGATGTCGCTTTGATGGGACGGGGCTGAAGCGCCGCACGGCTGAGTGCAGATACAAAAGCAGAGATGGCAGTCAGAGAAATTTAGCATCAGAAAGAATCGGGTGACAGGACTTCACTGGACTATTTTTACTTTTGCTCACGAGGAGCAGTGAGACAATCTATTTCAGTATCAGTGATGTCATTAAAAATGCATCAATTTTAAAAGAATCAAATTGTAAAAATCATGAAGAGGGCTGCAACTAATGGTCATTTTCATTAGCGATTACACTGATTGATTTAAAGGTCCTAACACGCCAAGCCGACGGTCGGCCGTCCGCCAATTTCAGGCCGTCGGTGAGCGTCTGTCGGCCTAGTTTTTGCGGTGTGGCCCGCACCGTTGGCTCTTGTTTTCCCGCGCTGGATGCTTTTTGGCTGATTCAGCGTGTTGAATTGGCGGCGGAGATCATCGGTTAAACGAATCAGTGCACGAGAAGAGAAACTGGAGTGAGGAAAGCAAGCCAACGAGTAAAGTCAAGAGGAAAAACACACCGAACGCTCTCTTACTTTTTCATCTTCATCTCCTCTGATCATTCCAAAACACAGCGACACGGCCGTCTGGAATGAAGCTAAGTGGCGTGCGAGAGTGGGGTGAAAATGGTCGGCAAACGCCGCTTCATTTCATGTACAGTACGTATCATGAAAATGACTTGTACATCCGCTCTCCTCTGTCTTCCTGTTTCCCTTTCTGAATGACGAATACAGACTACCGCCACCTGCTGGTAGGGAGAGTTATTTCCTCTCACGCAGGCGCAGAACGTACGTGGTGGTCGGCCGTCAGCTGTAGTCTTTGTGGTGTGTTCAAGTGCAACTTTTTGGCCAAGAAACGGGCGAAACATTGCACGAAATAGTCCGGCACCTTCTCTGGCAGTTGAATAAAATAATGTGGTAAACTGCTTTTCTAGTTTGAAGAAGACTAAACCAGAAACACTCAGTCGCTGTCTTTCTGAGCTCAGCTGCCTGTTACACTATACCGATCTCTGGTGGCGCGTGCTGCTGCACACTACAATACATCACATTACAGAAGCATAGAAAGCAGAGCGTCAGTATTGAATATCATACCGTTGGGCTTTCTAAATAGTATATATAGTAATAAATAGTATTGTAGCGGTGACTAGCTCCCCCCAACGCGCTTCGTCAACGGTTTGTGTCACTAGCGCATACAGTACATGTCACCTTATCGGCTTGTTATATCGAAGAAAATGTTGATTTCTGGGCAATATTTCATTTTAATGCTTTTATCTGCCAATACCGATGACATGCTGATATATATTTTTGTGTATGAAATAGTGAAAAATGCATTTTAAAAGTTCAGGTTCGCAGAGTCTTCTGTTTTTAGTCCATAACAGTGATTTAAAATAGAGAAATCTGCAAATCCTCAGATTTGCGAAGGTGAATCAGGGATATTTGCTCAATAAATAATGTTAACGATTAATCAATCATCAAACTTGTTGTTAAATAATATTCTTTTGATCGACTGATCTCATCAGCAGTCATGGATGAGCTCACTTAACCATGAATCTCTTGTCTCTGATGAGCTACTGTATGTACTTTCAAAGTTGTTTATTGGAATTATTGCCACTTTTAATTAGCTTAGAAAAGCTGGAGCTTTATCAGCGGATAGAGTTTGCTCCGTGAGTATTTCTCGTCTATGTTGGTGTAAAAGCTTATTCATGACCTTGGAAACAGAAAATAAAGTGCTACTCCCACAAACTAATAAAAAATCCTAATATCATAACTGAAATGAGTAAAAAATATAATATTTTTTTTAAATGATTGGTCAAATGCTGGCAGTGAGTTAGCTGGTATACTGTTGTCGTAAGTTAACTTCGTTCAAAAGGAGCCTCAGTCTGACCTTTCAGTACCATTATGTGTGAACGTGTGTGTGTGTGTGCAGTGTGCAAACCCCTTTAAATGTTTGTTTCAAGTGTGTTCATTGTGTGTGTCTGTGTGCTTCTGTGCATGTATGCCTCCCTCTGATGCAGCCGCTGGTCCAGTCAGGGTGTAGTGTGTTAAATATTGATGCCAAGCAGTGGCTGACCAGTCCCAGGGGAGGGCGGTGTAAAGGTTGTGGCTCTAACAGCAGGCTCCAGGGAGCTGCAGTATATCGCTCACTTTCCTCCCCCCAGGGCCACATTTCCCCTCTTTTTTTCCCCCCGGCCCCTGCAGACTCACAGCAGCAGTAAATGCACCCTATATTTCTTCTTTTTTATTTTTTTATTTAAGGCCCGTGAGATATTCTCTGCCAAATCTGCAGGCTGCCACACAACTCTGTCCATTTATCTAACACGGTAGCAGCATGTTGTGTTGACACCAAAGGAAAGCCAAATAGACTGCCGCGGCTTTTTCTGATGCACGTTTTCTCCTCCACTGGAGAACACGGAGAGTGGTTTGAGGCAAGAGTGGGCAGATTTCTGACACAGAGGTGGTTATTTTTATCAACTAGTGATGTAAAGCACAATCTAAAGGGCAGCTCACATTGTTTATTTATTATTCTCGTATGGTAACCATGTTAGCAAGGCAGCTGCTATGCAGTAATAAACATGGAATACAATTATTGTCATATGGTGGGACGGGGAGTGTCATAAGCCGTATTTACTGCACATGCACACAATAATGGCAATGCGTCACTGTATTATTCCTTTCACCAATCAGGAATAATAATATAGTAATAAATAAATACTAAATAGTAAGATTCAATTAAACCGTGTTGAAGCCTCAACTTCGGTATTTTGGCCGTCGCCATCTTGGTTCTTTGCAACCAGAAGTGACACAGGAGGGTGGAGCTACAACCTAATGTTGAATAAGACATTTTTAGGCGACCAAAATGTTACAATTAACTTTCATGAACTGAAAACACACTGTGAAAGGGTTAACGTTGTAAGATGTTAACACGGACAACTCCCAGCTCAGACAACACCATGGTAGCAACCTGTCAATCACAAGGTAGCCCCGCCCTAAAGCATACCCTGCTTTATGGTCTATTTGACTCTAAATGCAACCATCATTTACTAAATGAACATCACGCTGTATGGAAGAAGACTTGAAACTAGTGATTGAGACCATAAACTCATGTTTACAATGTTTACTGAGGTAATAAATCAAGAGAGAAGTAGCATCATTTTCTCATAGACTTCTATACAATCAGACTTCTTTTTGCAACCAGAGGAGTCGCCCCCTACTGGCTGTTAGAGAGAATGCAGGTTTAAGGTACTTCAGCATTGGCTTCACTTCTCAGACCCGGAGGTTGCCAACTGGTATTAAGCTTAATAAAAAATGCCAAGGGATCTTTTTCAAAACGTTTACCTTTGATTGTTGCGTATATAGTCACAGGTATTTAACGTTCAAGGGTTCAGTTTTTGGAGGCCTTTAAAAGCAGCCAAAACACTTGATTTTTCTTTAAGGCATCATGTTGGAAACCAGTTCTAGAAATGGAGCGGTATAATATACTTCACCAATTTTTGTCGGGATGTCACTATCAGTGCTTTAGCTGGCCAATTTGGCACTTAGATGACTCCAGCACCTGGCGAAAATGCTTCTTTGTCGGCTTCCAAAGTGAAGCATCCTGTGTTAGAAGGGCTAAAAAATCTGGGTTCATCTACGCTGGATCTTTGACACATTTCTTTTGATAGCATTGAGTTATTTAGTTGGTCTAAAATTGTTAAAACATGAACAAATGTGATATTAATTGACTCAAATCAACTGTGAACTCAGTCACATTTTCCATTGTGTTAACGAGTGCGTCTCTGCGACCAACCGAGGGTTCCCCTCAGAACTCAAAGTTGTATTCCGGGTAAGCATCACTCTAGAGTACAGACGCCGCACTGGGTCGCAGTTTAATTTAATTAAATTCAATTCATCTGCATTGTACTTTGCCTCTGGTCTTTTCCCTTTATGTTTGAATAATAACTGTTCAGCTGTGGAATTTTGGTCCCCATGCCTTTCCTATGAGGAATGAATTTCTGCAAAGTCATGAAATAAAATCCTTGATCATATCCAGCGCCGTACACTGTGGACTTGAGGACGCGAGCTGAGGTCAGTCAGGGTTTGAAGTACTTAATTCCCCTTTTATCAAGCTTCGTCGCGGTTCCCCTTGAAGTGCTCTACAGAAGGAATAGATGTTATCAGACAGTTTGATTTTTATAAATAATAACAGATGTTCTGAACATTTGAACCCTTGTTAATATCAATTTCGTGTAGCTAATGACAGACACGAATGTTATCTAAGTAGCCAGCCTAGAAAAATGCCATGGAACCAGTGCATCTTTGCTTTTCGATTGGTTTAGTAGTTACTGCTGCCTGTATCAATGGGACTATGTATGTCCAACGGTTTTCAGTTCAGTCAATGTCATCAACTTCAACACAGACTGTAGGTTTTCTTTAAAAGAAACACATTTGAACGCTTCATTTTGATTAGATTCCACACACAAATGGGAATTTTTATAATTTATTGGACAAATCATTATTGAAAAACTTGTTGTTTGGCCATTGGCTGAGTACAATGCCGGTTGTTTTTTGTAGGGCGATTTTTGTCATTTTATTTTGCTAATTGAACGGTCTGTCTCACAACGAGTGAGAGCCGCTACTTTGCATCTAGCTGGCACAGCAATAAAACAAAGAGCACATCGAGGAAAAACAGCGTCTAAAGACGACATATTTCCACATCTAACTCTGTGAATTAAGAGTTGGTGATTGTTAGAACGGTGGAAAAGACTAACCAAGACGGTTTTGGAGGGTTTTATTTTGTTTGTCGAGATTGAATGAAGTGTTTTTCAAAAATTGAACAAAGCAGTTGAGCTTGTCATAGTTCGGTGAAAGAGAGAAACTTGAATTCTAAAATGTACAGTTGTATTTTTCTGTTTAATAAGGAGAATAGGTGTAAGAATATTTCCTTCCTTGACCTTTTGTGAGTTTATTTTGTTTATTTATTAGACTAAAAGCTCTAGGAGTTTGCCACCCGAATACATCCTAATCGCCGGTTGTTGGGCCAATGGTGGCCAGTTGGAAAACTTTAACATATCGCCCAACCCTAGTGGTTTGTTCCGTCCGATACATTCCCAAGACTAGATATCGCCATCTTTGAAGGCCATTAGCAAGGCTTTAGACTTTTTGTCTCATTGGCAGGAAAACCTTCAAATATAAGCAAACAAAACATTGTGTGAAAATGATTTTGCTTCAATATTACCTTCATTTCTGCATACTTTCTTCAACCTGTGTTAGTTAAATTGGAGTTCTTGCTTCATTAGGTCATGACTGGTAGATTCCAGTCAGGTGAGAGACTTCCCTCAACAGCTTTGGTCAAATTACAGATCTTGTTGTTTGTAGGATTCGGGCTCGTGGCACTACACGGATAGTGAGAGTCTCTGTACTCACATTACAAATGGCTAAATGCAATATGCCCTCCAGGGCTGTGTTACAGCCAGATGTTCATCTCCTCTCTCTAGCTCTTTCTCACCATTCTCCTCCCCTCCTTTGGCTCTTATTTCTCCTTCTCCCTGTTCTCGGTCCAGATGTCCATCTCTCCCGGGTCCTCCTCTCTGTTCGCGTGTGACAGCTTGTGAGTCCTTCCCAACAGCTGGACAGCACAACCCAGGTGTGCAAGGGTGTGTGCTGGAGGTGTATACATCTCATGGAATATTCGCATTTTAGTGCAGTTACATTGTAGTCAATGGAAACTAAGGTAAACTGAACCCCTTCTTATGAGCATAATATAGTTTTTAACCATGTGATACAGCTGGAAAGTCATTGTTAAAGGTATGAATCGTGTCGTAGATTATACTCTTTTCATTTAAGAACCTAATATCCATATCTTTTTCCCATTACAGTATATACCAACCATACTCACCGTCTGTAGGTTTGAAAGGCTGCTGGCAAAAGTTGGTATTTTTCTTTTTCAGCAGCTGAGTAACAACATAATCCAATAGTTACAAGGTTAGACAGCAGAAAAAAAACTACCATAACATCCATGGCAAGTTTTCAGACCACTTGTGTAACTTAATGTACTTCTACACTCTCCATCTGTGCAAGCAGTAGATCTATACTGTATGTTCCAGTGAAATATGTTTAAAGCTTCCTTCAGCTGCTATTCAAAGCCTAATGTATGACAATGTATGGCTTTCTGGTCAGAGTGCTTCATGTGGTTCTCATTCACACAAAGTTAAACTCTGTCATCCTTCCTTTTTTCTATTTAATAGATATAGATTTTTCCCTGAGGCTACATTTTCAGCAAACATAACATCAGCTGTCACAAATATGCCGATGACATGCTGCTTTCAACCATAGACCGTATATAAAGATGGGCAACATGACAGCTCCCCAAAAGTGAAGCCAAAACATCTGGATGGCCCCCTGGTGGCTGGCTGCAGTACAGCTCATAAAGCCTGCCCCCTCCATGTTAGCGGATGGGACATGGGTCAAACTAAAAAGTTAAAGTACGCGTCAAATTAATTTTTCCCAAAGATAGTTTCTGTCATTTTAGGTAGTTCTAAACACGCTGATGTATTTTCAAGGGTTAATTTTTCTGATAAGTTTGGTTTTAATTAGTTATTTGATGCTATAAAAAGGGGGTGAGATGTCATGATTGACAGCTGTGATTGACAAGTTGTGGAAGCACTGTGTTGTTAATTGATTTCCAATAATAATAATAGATTTGCATAAAGCAGCATATTTGCCCACTCCCATGTTGATAAGAGTATTAAATACTTGACAAATCTCCCTTTAAGGTACATTTTGAACAGATAGAAAATGTGCCATTAATTTGCGATTAATCGTGATTAACTTTAAGACAATCATGCGATTAATAGCGATTAAATATTTTAATCAATTGACAGCTCTAGAAAAAAATATTAATCCTATGAACAGCTTTGTTTGTGTGTACAAGTTATTCTCCAAAATACTGTGAATCCAAGTTTAGCTCAACCAATTCAATTGTTTTTGCTTCCAGAGCAGCTCTGCTCTGAGGGAACGGACTAAAAATCCAATTAGATGATTTTTATTTCTACCAGGATTTGTGTTGCACAATACCGATAACTCACTGAAGGTCACGGTTTTCCCGGCTCTCCACTGAGCGCCACCTCGCTGGGTGTCCATCTTTTACTCAGAGACAGAGGGAAAGACAAACAGCGGCGGAGAGAATGAGACGGAGACGAAGTGTGCGGGAGTGTGCATCGGCGTCAATATAGCCAGAGAATTGAGTTATGCTCCTAAAGCTGCTCCTGCAATCTGGCCTCCTCGTCTTCATCCCTCCCTCCTCTTTCTCCCCATCTACTTCTCACTCGTTCAATTTCTCTCCCTCACACACAGACACACACATGCTCAGGGTACGAGACTGTGTGTGTGCGTGTGTCTATGTGTCTATGTGTGTGGATCTGTGTGTGTGTAGGAGGTGTTTTGGCAGCCGCTGGTAGTAGAGTATAATAACAAAAACTGTCCGGTTGGCATTCTCTCACATATCCCAGTACGCCCTTCGTCCTCCGCCCTGTCCCCCCCTCCTCTTCCTCTTCCTCCGCTCTCTTGTTTTGCCATTCCTTTTTCTCTCTGCCATCTTTTTTCGCAGCACAGATGAAACTCTCTCTTTCACACCAACTCCTACGCTCTCTTTACTCCCCTCTCGTTTGTTTTTTTTGTATCATTTGCCTCATCTAATTCTCTGAAATACATTTCCTCTATTTCTCCACGGTACCGCGCGTCGAGATGCTCCGGCAGTGCTCGCACTTTAATTTTGTCCAAATCACATTTGCGACTCTCGCTCTGCATGTGTACTCTGATAATGTGTGCTTTTGTAATTCCATCCAGTCAGCACCAAATGTCCTAACAAGGTTAGAAAGATGAGTGGGGAAGTGTGGACGTTTTGTCTGCTGCTCATGACCTGATTCGAGTCCTGTGATTTTGAGTTTACCGGTACCGGTACATACGTTTAATTCTCTCAAAAACACAGCTTCACAGTGGACCTTAGAAATAGGACTACATATTAATATGTTAAGCTATATATATACCTGACGGTTGAATAGGTTTGTATTAAAAAACGATGAGAAAAAAAATATTTCCGATGATATTTTGTAGTTTCCTTTAGTGTATTGTTTAATATCCATGGAGAGATGAGATGGAGAGAGTGTGGATCTGTTGATGCAGGATGATTTAAACAGTATTTGGACAACATCTCTTCATCTCCAGATCTCAACAAAACATGTTTAAATTAAAGATAGGATAGGCAATGTTGGAAAGCTAGCATAATTTGAAAGTAGCATCGCCTCAGGAGCTCCGTCTAAACCCGTCTAGAAATTCAACTCCATTTTCATGCATTAAGATTCACTTTTAAAACACTCAAACACACCAGAAAATAGGAAGTTTGGGAAAATTCAATCATCCCATTTTTATCGGTTGCATAATCAATCAACTGGGCCAAAAATAATTTGTAATATTTGCAGAAACTACGATCCAATTCATGATTTACAGAAGCAAATGGAGACATGTGCCAAAAGCTTTGCCATGAAGGTTTCGTTTTTATGCCGACGATAGCCGTAGCCATAATGTTTTTGGTGTTTTCGAGTTGCCTGTCCGTCCATCTGTACGCACGGATCCGTACTTTGGCACAAACGTCCAATCAAGCACTCAAGGATGAACTGATTAGATTTGGTGGTCAAAGGTCAAGATCACTGTGACCTCGCAAAACACGTTTTTGGCCAATCCACAAGAATTCATATCCTAATTATGACAATATCACACAAATGTCTAACAGGATAAAATGATGAAGTGATGACATGTTGGACAGACATGGATGGAAACTGCAACTTGACTGGTTGGCGTAGGCATACAACCAATTACCAGTGGTAATTCTAATTTCACAATATATGATGCAGTCTTCATTCACTTCTCCTCTCTCACTCTGACTCATCTGTAAGGTAGCAGGACAGATTTGGTTTTACAAAAATGACTTGTAGAAAACCACTGATCTATGCCTTTAAATGCATTTTTCTGTACATATACTGTATATGAAGACACAGTATACTATAAACTCCACATTTAATCTGAACAAAGGAGTACTGTAGGACTGGCATTTGTATTTTAACAGTAGCTTTTCAGGAATAACTAAAACTAATATGAGTTGTAGTTAAAAGAATAAGTCTAAGACTTGAGCGTAAGTGGTTTTCTTCGGAGCCGCGGGGACTCTTTTGTCTGACTTTTTTAGCCACTGGAATTGTCAATCCGCCTGCATTTACTTCTCTGCTGGAGAGTGATCCCACTGTGGTTGGATAAAACACTCAGCAGTACCTGTTCATGCAACTAGTAGCAGGACTGAGTCAGATAAATCAACACCAGGGAAGGTAATATAGTGAAATTTATTAAACTGAAAAGCACTCAAAGACTGCATATATCCACCAAGGCTGCGGGCGGTCATGGGCAATTTTTTTGAACAGTAGAAATGTTTAGTCAGCATGAAAATACTAGAAGTGATACATAATCGAGGGATAAATGTTCTACAAGTGGAGAGTATGGAAGCCCTGAGAGGCAAGTGAGTAAAAACAAATACTGGTATCCATTGTCTCCAATATACACACCAGTTTCGGAGTTCATGGCTTTAATTTCTACCACATGGATAAATGCAGTGATAATATACTGTAGTTCTAACATTGATTTTAATTATTCATACACCAGCAACAGGTTCGGAAAGGCTGCTCTGCTTCAGATCTGTCCACCCTGCCATCACTTCCCTTACTGACCTCTCTCATCATCACACTCAGAGAGTCACAGCGGAGTTCGAAAATTGAACAAGACACAGCGGACGTTTCCCCTCAAAGTAATGTTCAACCTGTGAGATGAGTTCGAATCATATATTCAGCTGAGAGCACCTCCGTATTTGAGGATTCAAGGGAGTGGATGTGTCTTCCGCATTAAAATCAAGATAATCAACTTGATAGACACACTTGATGCTGGATACAGTACCTGATTTACATGATGAAGAGATTGATTATCACAGAGCTTTTATTCATCAGGAAGTAAAATATGCACACACACACTTTCGCCGAATCAGAGGGTGTTTCAGCGAAATTTTCTCTTTAAGATATCTTGTTTTTCTTTTGCATTTAACAAATCGTTTTCTCTGAGCATCTCATCACTCCCTAAATGAGCCCACAGTACACCTCTGACCCTCCTTTTGACTATGAGATGGTGATCTGGAACCTTTTTTAGAACCTGTGTAATTTATCAGATTGATATTCTTTTCAATTTGAACTATATTCAAGTTCAGGGGCGTCAAGGATACGAGTCGAGTTTTCTCTCATTTCTCTTGCTGTTTGTAATTTTGCGTGTTTCGATAGCAGGAGTTATGCAAATCTACAGAGTAGAATTTGTTTTATATATTTATACCACCTGATGAAAATGTATATATGTGTCCGACATAATATACACTCACCGACCACTTTATTAGGTACACCTTGCTAGTACTGGGTGGTCTTCTGCTGCTGTAGCCCATCTGCTTCAAGGTTGGACGTGTTGTGCGTTCAGAGATGGTATTCTGCAGACCTTGGTTGTAACGAGTGGTTATTTGAGTTACTGTTGCCTTTCTATCATCTCCAACCACTCTGCCCATTCTCCTCTGACCTCTGACATCAACAAGGCATTTCCGTCCACACAACTGCCGCTCACTGGATATGTTCTCTTGTTCGGACCATTCTCTGTAAACCCTAGAGATGGTTGTGCGTGAAAATCCCAGTAGATCAGCAGTTTTTTAAATACTCAGATCATAACCATGCCACGTTCAAAGTCACTTAAATCCCCTTTCTTCCCCATTCTGATGCTCGGTTTGAACTTCAGCAAGTCGTCTTTACCACCTCTCGATGCCTAAATGCATTGAGTTGCTGCCATGTGATTGGCTGATTAGCTATTTGTGTTAACAAGCAATTGAACAGGTGTGCCTAATAAAGTGGCCGGTGAGTGTATATCATTTTGTTTTGCATTGTTTTAGGGATTGAGTAGGTATAATAATAGGCACAAATATAGTACTATTTGCATACTAATTTAAATACATATAGAGAAATGTCTTCACCAAGGAAGTTATGGTTTTGGTCCCATTTATTGTTTTTTAGTAGGATATATCGAAAGCTATATTTGAGATTTCCATAACGTTCGGATGGGAAAGTAAATCTGTGGTTGGGCCATGAAACAGGCAGTTTTTGATTCATATTCAGATCCAATAGCACAACATGTGGCCATGTATTATGCACTTTATACAGTTTTCTTTGTCTCATCTTATTCTTATGAGTATTGGTATTCCCAAACACATTTTTCCACCATTTATACTTTTTACTAAAGTATTTTAAGCTTTCCACTTATAAATTCCCCAGTTTAGCTGAACCCCAACACATTTCCTTTATTTTTTATTCTTTTGATATTCCTTACTGTTTCCTTAGAATTGTTTCTTGTACGTTTAGTCATAAACTGTGACAATTCTTGAACATAACATGCATTTGCAACCAGATTTAGATAATATGTTCCCAAGCAGTCCTGCAAAGTGTTGTCATTCTGCCTGTAGGTGGCGCTACAGCAACATTTAAATGGTCTTAACTCAGCAGTCATGCGGCTGACTTACTAAAAGGTCTTATTGATTTTACATTTTTATGCGACGATTGACGTCTTTTGTTCCATCATGGCTGGGGTTGTAAGGCTCTGGATCACCAGTTCCATGATTCAGCCTGAGCTTTTCCTGCTATGATGAGTCAAATATTTGCCGCGGGAAAAAAAAGCCTATTCTCTAAGAATGATGGCTGCCATCATCCAATCGGCATGATTTCATGTCACTGGGTGTATTTCACGGGTTCTCTATATGATATCCAGAGCATTACTGTAGCGGCAAAAACAGCTATTTGCTATGTAAAGATATAGAGGCGTTATGTCTACCTGAGCAGAGAATGAAGTCTCTCTCCCTCTATATGTGTTGTAATCAGAGCTTCTCTGTGCTTTGTTTATACAGGCCGGCCGCATGTGCATGTTAGTTCCTCCTCAGGTAAACACTGTTAGCTCCGTCAGCATATTTGCCATTGTTTACACTATTTGTGCTGTTAGCAACGTTAGCAGCTAACCGCCGCCTCAGCTGTTGCCATGTTGAGAGCCATGTGGAGGCAATCCTTCAATATAGATAAGCTCTAAAATTTGAATTTAGCACCTTTAAGGCATCCAGAACCAGACTAAAAAAGAGGTTTAGAGTCTATACCATACAACTGCAACGTGCATGGTTCGATTCCATCTGGGGACCATTTACTGACCTTTTTCATCCCACCCATCGCTCTCCATTCATGTCCTCTGTGCCTTCATATTGTCAGTATGAATTATATGAAAAACCACAATATTTTCTACTATTAAAATAACCAATTTAGGAGATGGTTCCACCTCTGAATGCTTTTCATTCAAAAGCATCTTTGTCCACATGAAAGAGGTGTTTTTGTGCCTGTACACCAGAGAGAGATAAAGAGAGGGGGACTAAACAGAAATGTGTGTAATGTGTAGTCTGTTGTGAGAAAAGGTCATTGTTTTGTCATTTTCCATATGCAGCCAAAGCCGTAACTGCAGTTCCCTTTGTAATTAGAGTCCTGCATGGCTGTTCTGAGACCAGTGTGTCTATTCCCAAAACAGATGTGAGCCCTTTAACCTCAATCAGTAATTTCCTGTAATACCGGCAGCTTAAACAGTAGCTCTACCCGAGTCCACATTCTGTTACTTTTTTTTTTTTTTTTTTTTTTAAACATTCATTAAAAACGCTCTGATTGTTTGAGGAAATGTTTTGGTTTATGTTGAACAAAAAAAAAAAAAGGAATTTTAAAGGAGATAATGGCTCCGTCGTTAATGGCTTTTTTTTTCAGAATTTCATCATTGTTGCTTTACTTGTCTGTTACGAGTAGAGTGGCATAATTTGGGTTTATTTTATGATGG
>CAKAOI010039325.1:0-19603 GCA_916701655.1 Sebastiscus albofasciatus
GCTGGTGTTGTTGCCACTGTAGTGGCTGGGGTTGCAGCTGGTGTTGTTGCCACTGTAGTGGCTGGGGTTGCAGCTGGTGTTGTTGCCACTGTAGTGGCTGGGGTTGCAGCTGGTGTTGTTGCCACTGTAGTGGCTGGGGTTGTAGCTGGTGTTGTCACTGTAGTGGCCGGGGTTGTAGCTGGTGTTGTTGCCACTGTAGTGGCTGGGGTTGTAGCTGGTGTTGTCACTGTAGTGGCTGGGGTTGTAGCTGGTGTTGTCACTGTAATGGCCAGGGTTGTAGATTTGTTCTCGTTAACTTTCACACAGTACTGATATACAATTGGAACACATATTTTGGCTAAAATGATAAAAAAAAAATATTTTCTACCAGTTCTCAAATTGTCTTTTGGAAACAAATATTTCATACAATTTGACCACAGACCATTTACAATGATCCCTTATCAGTTAGCTGTAGAGCTGCTACAATCTCTAATTTTTACATTCCATAATATAATAATGCAAGTAGCTCACTATCACTAGAAATATTTTATGCTTAAAGTTACTGTGAGGAACTTTTCACTGGCTATGAATCAGTCTCAATTTAATACCGATGCCTCTACATCACCTACATAAGTAAACAAGACCTACAGCGAGAAGATTGGCTATTTCTATGTAGTTATTCTTAATGCTCGTCATCGGTGCAACTGGGTTGGATTCCATGCAAAATCAGATGTAATCATGCAGGTTCACCAGAAACTCCTTCAGCTCAGACTGCATTGGTCCTCCGGCAGCAAACAACCCACAATGGACAGACCCAATTGCCTTGAGTGGCTCTTTGGCAAGAGCAGCAAAATGTGGGCCAACTATTCATGAGCAAAATCACGGAGTAACCAATATCAGTTCATATTCAGGTTACATGTTCTTTCATGCTGAGCACAATTAATTGCTGAGGAATGTGTCGGTCACGCTGCACCTGCAGCTGCCTCCTGCTCCCAGCTTTCACAAGTTAATGGTACCCTGGCCTACTGATGCCAAGTTGGATTGTCTTCATGCAAAACAAATGCATCGTGAGAGGATAGGGAAATACTGCAGCATGTCAAAACAACCGAAATTCGCGGAATTATTTGAATAGAAAAAGAGGAGACTGAAGGGAAGTACTCCAAAAACAGAGGGATTCGTTGTTGATCCCGGGAGTGTTTGCAAGGATGACAGTGCACTTTCAAGTCTGGCCAACCAACTAAAAGACAGCTAGCATCGTTAGCCCTATAGGGTTACCCGCCGTCAAGGCCTATTGAAGGAGGCTGGGACGCGGGGAGACACGAGTCCTTGGGTATGGGGTATGACACATGCATAGTGTAACTGAAGCTGCGGTCGTGCGTTGCGATTGGCTCAATTTCAGCGAATGCAGACCAGATTTAATTGCGCATGTGTTGTACCCCAAAGATATGACGAGTTGATGACGCCTCTTTCAATAGGCCTTGACCACCATTGCTCCAAAAGAGAAGAGGCAGCACGTGCTAGCACTCAGATGTCAGATATGAAAAGGTAAGCTTTTTTGCTCGCGCACATTTCATGTATGTGTTTGACACACATAAGAAAGAGGTGCAGAAGATGTTTGCACTGGTATTATTAACTGAATTATTTGGAAAATAGCTATACATGATGCTGTCATGACTCTGCTGTAAAGAATTTGGAACCAGGTTGTTGGAGTTATTATGCAGACCTGTTTGGTGCGTTATTTGTATATGGATCAGCAAAATGCCTGCATACTTTAATATTGTTGAAACTGTGAGCACACTAGCATTGCTATTTGTGTATTGTGTATGGAATATTACCATTTGTGTGTTGTTGCTGGGTTTTGCTTTATTTGTACGGCATACTGGTCTTTCTATGTTGTTGCTGGTACGGTATGTTGCAAATAGAGGGGCAGCATAATTGTTTTTGGCCTAGTGCGGCAGAAGTGCATGCGCCTGTCCTGGGAGAGCTCTGCACCCGGCAGCGGCTCCTCCTCCGGCCAGGAGTAGCGCTTCACATCGCGGCTCCGCTGGGAGCCAACACCGACACCACGCTGCTGGACGGAAGGGAGGTACAGGAGAACCAGAACCAGGACTACGCGGGACAGACTGTCAGACTTCGCTGCAGTAAAATGAGGTTTTCTAAAGGGAATCTGGTGCTTGGAAACACTACTGCTTTCGTCCACAGGGACTGCCAAAATCAACACAAAATTAAAGTTCCTTGTAGTAGCTTTAGGTGTGAGCATAAAACCTACTGTCATTCAGTACACAAAAGGTAAGCATTTTTACCCGGTGTTGTTGCAGTGGTTAGGTCGATTATGCTGGTGGTTAGGTCCACATTCAGTGTGTCCAGGTCTCGCTGCGTTTGCAAGTTTCTCCAGGTCTCAACAATGCTAGCATTCTCAAACAACTTCAGATCTTGTTTTTGGCTACCCATGAGGCCTTTCACATCGGTCACAGTCAAATTCTGCATATTTCAAATGAAACAGTATAGAGAATTAGTCTGAACACATAAGTGACAATGGCAATATCATAGATTTGAAAGGAAGTTGCATCATTTCTTTTCCTAGAGACACTTTTGGTATAACCATTGTCATAAAATTTTCAAATTCCAGTACAGATTTAGAAATTGTTACTTTTAACCCCAGCACCTGACAGCTTGTTGGTCCAAAGGAAAAGTACTCACAATAAAGAATAACACACATTTCACAACTTCTTTTGCGCCATGCTAGTACATACAGTATGCTTTGTTAAATATAAAGAATGACAAATTGCTTAGGATCATATGCTGTACTTTGAGATACTAATATAACCCATCACCTTACAGCCTATGGTCATTTTGAAGACGTACAGTAACTATTGAGTCATTAACCATCTCACATTAGGCAACTGCCAGTGATGGGTGTCTGCTCTTCACATCCATTAATGGAATAGATAGATGAGAAGATCAATACCACTCTGGAAACAGGGAGAAACATCTAGCTAAACCCCTTTAAAACCACAAATTGTATTTTTTTTGTACAGATTAAACAAAGGATATAAAATGTGTTAATCTAAGCTAACCAACTGCTGGCTGTAGCCTTATGTTAAAGGTATATTGAAGGTGGTGTTGATCTTCTCATCTAACCGCCGGCAAGAAATCCAATATGCGTATTTCCTTAAATGTTAAACTATTCCTTCAAGTCTTTGATTCAAAATGGGTTAATGGGTTCTTCTAACTCTTAGGCCCTCCCAAATCCATTACAATGTTAACAATTAAGTTGTGCTAAAGCATTGCCATATATTCATAATAAAACAACCAAATACATGTCCCAAACCCTTTCTGTTGTCAACTCTAGTATCCTTACAGTGATCACGTTGGGATCTAGACTCTGGAAAGTGTCAATGTCCATGTTGATGTTCTGGGTTGACAGTAGTACTACATCCATCAGAGGTGCCCCACCTATCAGAGTAGAAAGGAAAACGGGAAATTAGAGAGGAGAGAAACAGCCGGAGAGACAGGTAACATGTATGTATGTATGTCTTACCTAGGTAGGGCTTTATTAAATTGTAAGAGGTACTGGGATTGGAATGCTGCGAGCTGAAGGAGTTACTGATCTCATACAGGACTCTCTTCTGCGCCAATGAACACGACGTCACATTCAGAGGTTTGACATTTCTGCAAGAAGAACGTAACAAACAGTGTTAAGTCTGTATCGTCACTCACAGGGGTCAGCATCTTAAAGCTACATGCTACCACCCACCTGATACTGTCTGGGGTGATGGTGCTCACTGTACTGGTGTCTAATGAGCACAGGTTGGAGTCAATACTGTTCAGCTCAATGCTGCCCAGGGAGTTCCCAGAAGTACTCAGATACTTGGTGATGATTGCTTTGCTCTAAACAATATTAAAGAAAACGCCGCAAGTGAACAATTGTATACAAGTGTGAGAATATTTCATAATATTGTTATATAAGACTCTTTTAAGATTCAAAATTCTGACATTTGATAGTTTTGATAATCCCTCTACATTATACCTTAGCTGCCTCCCATGATCCATCACTAGCTTTCATGAGTGCTGCCAGGGTGTCAGGTTTGGTGATGCTCCACTTGGAGATGTCATCCAGCGACGCCACACGAGACACTGAACCAAGCACCTGAACTTCCCCATCAGAAACACCCGATGGGTATGCCTGGAAGAATGTGGAGTAACACATGGTAGTGTAAAATAAATAAAAAATCCCACCATATTTTCCTATCAATGAATACATTAGAACCACTTTTGCCTGTGCCACATGACATGATGACTGCTGTACTATAATAACCTCATGATTGATTAACACATTCACACATAACTTAAAACAACCGTGTTACACAATAAATATGTCTTAAAAGATGTGAAACACATTCTGGTATATTCCCGTAATGTTCCTTGTCTAGTCAATTCCAGTGGGCAACCTCCGGGTCTGAAAAGAGAAACCAATGTAGAAGTGCCTTAAACTTGCATTCTTTCTAATATCCAGCAGGGGCGACTCCTCTGGTTGCAAAAAGGAGTCTGATTGTATAGAAGTGTACGAGAAACTGACCCTACTTCTCATTTGATTTATTACCTCAGTAAACATCTTAATCACTAGTTTCAAGTTTTCTTCAATACAGCATGATGTTCATTTAGTAAATTATGGTCCTATTTAGAGTCAAATAGACCATAAAGCAGGGGATGCTTTAGGGCGTGGCCACCTTCTGGCCACGCCCTACCACAGCGATGTCCGGTCTAGGAGTTGTTCGTGTTTTCATCTTACAACTTTAACCCTTTCACAGTGTGTTTTCAGTTCATGAAAGTTAATTGTAACATTTTGGTCGCCTAAAAATGTCTTGTACTTGCTCCACCCTCTCGTGTCACTTCTGGTTGCAAAAAAACAAGATGGCGACATCCAAAACGTCAAACTTGAGGCTTCAAAACGAGTGGGTAATATCACGGTGACTACGTCTACTTCTTACATACAGTCTATGGTTATTTCTCAGGATTTCTGGATATGTTTTGGAACTCCATTACCAGCGAGACCGAATGGTGAATGAATGTCTCAATCACACATATTCAAAACGATAGAAACACTGTATGCCTCATACTGAGCATTCGATAATATTTCAGGCAATTTCACATTCCATACACAAAAATAACCTGATTGAGTTTCTTCAGAATGATTTTCTGAAAGTCCTCAGCGTCCACTTTCTCGCAGATAGAGTTGAGGTTCTCCTTCAGAACAGGGATGTCCAGGCAGAGGTCAAATTGCGTCTGGTCGTAGCCAAAGGGGAAGGAATTGTCGCTGACTGTCACCTGAGTGATGTTGCCCACGGTGCAGCCTTGAGAATAATTGACCAATGAGAAAAAAAGTAAGTCATGCTCACCAGTTTTGTAAAATATTGTACTGTATCAACAGCTGCTATGTAATAAAACACATCTTTACCTGCTCCTCGTTTCGTCCTGAGAGCGCTGATCTCTCGGAACAGCACCATGAGCTTGCTCTTCTTTGTCTTTGTTTTCCTCAGTTTGTACATAAAAGTCTTGAGGAAACGTCTCTTTGTTGACTGCAAATTAACATTCCAGAAATTGTTTTTTAATAACATGTTTCTTACAAGTTACTTCAAAATCTTGAGATTAAATGCATATTATTGGACTATTTAATATGAAGAAACCGGTAAAAGTGAAAGACATACTGTTTTTAACTGGCCCCAGATTTGTCTTGTTAAATATAGAGGTAGGATCCCAAGGTTATCCAGTGTTTGCTTGTTCCAGGTGCTGACATTCCTGAAAACAGAATGTGATATATTAATATTGTCCGGCTTGCTACCTTGACACCAACTTGGTGACGTAGGATAGGATGCAAAATTTGGTGCATGGGCAATTAGGCATCAAAGATCTTATATATATAAAATGCCTCTAGATAAAGGTGGTAATGATTTGTCGTTAATACAATGTTGTATTTAAGACAGTTAAAGGATAAGGTTGGTGTTATTCTTCAATTTTTCTTATTGCCAACATTGTTTTCTTATTGCCAACAAATCCAATGAGAAAAGCAAAACCAAAACTGTACGGCACTCTGCCCCTAGTCCATTTGTTTCTACTGAAGTCATAAATCTTTAGAAATGGAACACAACTATATAGTTTCAGTTTTAAAATGAGGCAAATTTCTGAAAACAGTTGGGTACTGTTGTTTGTTATTCAATCTGTAGAAAATTTTTTTAGAAAAATTTGTTGGGCAATATTTTCAGAATATGGTAGCGAGTACCACTATGCTGTGTGTTCATGATAATGAAGAATCATGTCACCCAAAGCAACGATATGGCTCACTGATGTGCTTTTAATAGTTTTTGGACAACAATGGAGTTCGGTGGCAAAGAGGAATAAGCTATATCAGGTTTTGGATACACAGATTTGCTCGTATAATCAATTCATTGTTGGTTCCTCTTATTGCTAACAAATTGTGATTTGTTGGCAATAAGAGGAATATACAATATCACCAGTCTTATCCTTAAAACTGCAGCCTGAATAATTTATCTAATTCTTGTACCCGTATTTTGTTTTCCCAGACAGCAGCAGTGTCTCGATGGCAGCCACCTGGCTGTCAGAGAAGTCCTTGCAGGCTTGGAGTTTTTCCAGAATGAGAGGATCAGCGTTCTGAATGTAAGAACTCTCCAAGGTGCAGGCCATGTTCCCCAGCACCTCCACGTCGTCTTTGCTCAGGTTCACATCATTTATACCCTAGACAGTTAAAAACACAGTATTTCATTTTAAAGGTATAGTTTGTGGGATTTGGCAACATCTAGTGTTGTGGTTGCACATTGCAACCAACTGAGTATACCTCTGTCCACTCTTCCCTTTCCAAGACTGTGGTAACGTGAGCCGCCGTGGTACCGTTACAATGGTTTTGCACTCTGCGGCTCACGTTACCACAGTTTCACAAGCATGTCGGAGAACTACAGTGGCCTTCAGGTAACGTAAAAATGTGAAAGGTTCTCTCTAGAGCCAATGTTTGTTTTGTCCGTTCTGGGCTACTACATGGTGGAGCAAGATGGCGGAATACAAACTATTGTTGCAATGAATACAAACAGTTATAACAACCTGCACCCTACCCTATTACCCTTAGCAGACCCATAGCAAACCTTAAATTGAATGGCACTTACCAAGCAGGTAGTGGCTTCACTGAATAGCAGCGAGTCCTTGTTCAAAATACTGGAGGCCACAGAGAAGTCTGCAGCGCCAACTGCAGAAAAGTATGACCTGCAGTTGGCACTCTTGACATCTTTGTTGCTATAATAAACAGACATAGAGGGAAAATAAGTAAGCAAATGTATACTATTTTAAAGCACGGGCACATTATGAGGTCAATGCAATAAAATGCTCGAAGACAGACTCACTTTAAGTAGAGAAGCATGTCTGAGGGATAATCTGTGAAGTCCTGGGAGATGTTTCCATTGAGCTGGTTTAACATGCATGTCAGCTATAGAAAATGATGCAAAAAGACACAGAATAATACTACAAGTCAGTAGTTCATAACAGAACATAAATTTTTTTGTATTCATGACGCTCAATTATTAACATCAGATAAAGCTTCACGTAGATTTCATCCGAATGTACCTGTGATTCCTTCAGCTGCACCTTGGCCCTGCCTTTCCTTGGCCTACAGGCACGGATCAGCCTCTGGATCCTGTTTTTTGCCATTCCTTGAACTGACGTGCACGTGAAGCCTTGCAGAACAGATGGATTAAGCCTGTGGGGGATAATGGAAAAACCACAAAAAAAAGGTTAATAGGCCATGAAAAATCTCCCATGGGGTTTAACAATAGTTGTGGAACTTGTACACTTACTGCTCAATGTCAAAGTCAGTTTCAGCCAGTGTCCCAAAAAACATGGCGGCCTAGAAGACAGACAGATAAACCTTGAATAATTATATCTTTACAGCAACAATATAAGTGTCGTATATAACACTGGATCATACATTATGGTGTGATTGACTTTGTTGGTGTTGATTTTTTGTGTTAGGTCATTGTATGTGTTTTAGTCCACATATAGCCAAAGGGTCTATATTTCTGGGGTTCTGGTGTAGCTAGTGGATATCCAGGCCAAGACCTTTTTTTTTTCCGTGCACTGCTCATTGTTTACAGTCCAATTAGCAACTTGAGATGCAAGACTGGAGTTGGAGTTGAGACACAACGTGTACAACCGGATTGTTTCACAAGTAGCCAGTTTACAAGCTAATTCTAAACAAATAAAAAGCTAAATCATCGTCAGACGATAGCTGGTGGGTTCCAAGATTGCATTTCGGTAAATGCGTTCTGCCTCTTTTGCTCTCCACATGGACCGTTTACCTGCATTCAACCAAAGCCCGCTCAAATGTGATTGGTCAATACTACTCAAACTACAAACGTAAACCAGAATGCTTCCGGTACCAAAATCTTGTGCCGTAGCCTACAGATTCTACATATAAATGCAGAATCTGTTTATAGAAAGGAACCTATAGCTTTCATCCGATATTGTAAACAAGCCAGATTTATAACCTTGGGTAGAAACATAGGACCTTGAGGACAGTTCCTGTGTGCTTCAGCTGTGTGTTGAACTGTTAAAACTGACCTCATATTGACCCTGGATTGGAGCTTTTTTAAGAATATTTTTTGGGCATTTTTCGCCTTTATTGGACAGATGAAAGTGTACAGGCAGACTGGAAACACAGAGACAGAGGGGGGTATGACACGAAAGAAGGGTCCCGCTGCTGGAATCATCCGGGGACATTGCGATTATATATTATACATACATGCACTGAAAACTTTCAGCTACCAAGGCGCTCCAAGCCTGGATTAGATTTAGACAGATATATTTTAGCCCCCACGAGCAGATTATAATGTAACAGGGAGTCTATCGGTTGTTGAAGAGTACCTTTGGGATGGTAATGGGTATGTCTGAACATATCGGCTTCAAAAACGTGTCTCCAATTAACTCTGTTCTGTGTGCATAGCCACATACTGACCTGATCTGCCGTCCATGTCTTTGCGTTAAGCACACTGATGTCAACAGTCTCCGCTGAGAGGTCCAGCAGGGACAGTGGAATCTCAGTTGCCATGGCATCAGGGACATTCTGCACCACGCTGGCTGCATTTGAGTTCACAGAAATGATCTACCAGGGGATTAAATACATTTAAAACCAAAATCAGAAATCATCTAAAAATTCCTGTTAGTGAATACATACAAAACATGCACTGGGGTTCTTGAATGGCTTTTTCTGCATTTACATACATTTATATAAAGCTGGCATATAACACATTATAATACAATTTCACACACAAAAAAAAAATATGCTGAGAAGAGCACAGTGAGTGCTGAGCAGTATCTGCAGTGTTTGGTATTTTGAGAAGTGAAAATTACACTTGTTTACTTGTATGTGCTGTGTCTAATAATCCAGTAAAATAGGTATCAAATGTGTTTTCAACCTAAACTTAGATCAGCAATGGCTGCAATTTTGAGATATAATCAAAAGTCAACCTGTACCTTTTGGACGAAGATCTGTTGGACCACTGTTGGGGCGGCCAGCATGTTGGAAACAAAGGCACTGCTCTGGGAGAGGCTGAATAGCTCAGACGCTGGGATGTTGTCAATTGACTGTGAAGGAACTCCAGCAATAAGTGTGCCGAGGGATTCCAGGGAGGATCCACTGTTGATCTGTTTTGCATTTATCAAAGCCATGGTCAGGAAAGTGGCATATGCAAAGTACAACAGGGTGATTTCATATTTCATAAAACCATACTGTACCAAATACAGAACACTGTGAGGCACATGCTTTGATATCACATGATTATTAGCCATGTTAAGGGGAGACACCCCAGGTAAATAGGGTACATTTTTAACTAATATACTGTATATCACCATGCAACTTCCCCAGTTGATTACTTACATCAAGGCAAATATTTTTTGTATTACAAGTTTTCTGAAATTTGATGTTTAAATATGCAAATGAGGCATTACCTTATAAAATGTGTGCTAATTTGCATGCATTTCCAGAACAACAATCTGAACATTGGATAAAGCAAGGTTCATAATTCTTGTTTCATTTTGTTGACATATTAGAATAAAGGTTTTTACTGAGGGAAGTTTGGATATTGCTTTTTATCACTCCATAAATCAGAAACAGACATAAAAAATACATTTTTGCCATTGTTTTTAGGAATAAAATATTCGATAAATCAGGCTATGAATTATATATAAACCAACCCCTCTGTAAAAAAAAAACTGAATATAGATTGGAATGAAACTAGAAAGTTTGATGTATATAAGTGCTACTGAATTAAAGATGTATGGCTCAGAGTTTGAGAGAAACCGCATTTTGAGAAAATTACCTTTAGAGATATGTATTGCAAAATTCTATGCATTTTGCAAGACACTATATGTGAACAGGGTTTAACAATTTTAACTAATAGATATCACCATGAAGCTTCCCCAGTTGATTACTTACATTAAAACGATTATTTTGTGAATCACAGTTTTCTGAAATGTTATGTTTAAATATGCAAATGAGGCATTATCTAATGCTAACTTTTGGTGAATTTAGGAGAAATCTATAGATGCAAATAAACAAAGTGTATAGTAAGATAAAAACTTAAATGTGTATTTTAGATGTTTTCTTTTCACTAGTCTGAAAGAAGACTGGAAGCAAAATAGCCCAAAATCTCAAAATTAACTGGTGCTTAAGGCCTTTACCGGGAAGCTGCCTGAGGCAGTCATGACTTGGATGATTGTGATGGCCTGCTGCTGGTTCCAGGTGCTGACTGAGCTCAGGGTGGACAAAGAGGAAACCAGCACTGACGGGTCAACTGAAGTGATCTGGCTGCTGGTCAGGCCTGCGCTGGCACTGCCCAGGGTCGCAAACGTCTCTGCTGAGAGGGTCTGGATGTTGGCTGCCAGAGCAGCAGATACCTATAGAATAAAATACACCTGGTTACTAAAAAAAAAAAAATCAATGGAGGACAGTATAGCTTTAATGATACGTCAGAGAAAGATGAGAAAGTCATGTACAATTATCAGAAAGGCATAGAGCTAAAGTTAAATGGTGAGCAAGGTTGCAAAGGCAAGCTTACATACATTTAGACGCATTAGAGACTGTTTACTCTTCTATGCTGCAAGCAGTTTTATGCATTTCATGATCTTTTCCCATCTTAGTTATTGTGTAAATTCTTGGTCACAAGCAGCTTCTACAACAATGAAGCCTCTTTGGATGATTTATAATGGTGCAATTAAAATTTTGGACAGGAAGTTGATAAGATCCCACCACTGTCATGTTCTTAAAGGGTGACTTTTGTATTTTTCAACCTATTTTCCCATGTTTTTGTGTCTAACTGACTAATGGGGACAACAATTTCTGAAATTGGTCCAGCATTGAGCGAGAATGCTGTAGAAGGCAGCTGCTCACAGGCTGCAATGAAATCATATTGGGGCAATTTGGCACCATCAATTTATGTCTACTAAATGTTCTTTTTTTTTGCCATTGACAGGTTGACAGGTTTGCCACTGACATTGTTATTAAAAGTGTCTGACATTATAGAAAGAGTCTCGCTCAAGGAGAAATCTCATTCTGAAATATGGCGAGGGGACGTATTGCTGGAAGACAACGGTGGAATAGTGGAATACATCCATGGTGGAAACGCGATTGCCAGCCAGGCAGAGTTTGTTGTGTTGGGAGTACAGAAAGTGTAAAACATTTTCAATGTCATGGCTGAACAATTATCTGATTCCGACTTTGACACTGTAACAAACAGACCGGATCAAGCAAAAAGGTTATTTCTCTGTAGGTCCATTCCATAATGTTGTCAGACTCTTATAATAACAATTTGAGCCTGTCAGTGGCAAAAACAAGTACTTTTAGTGAACATAACATTACATTGACGCTGCTCACCTGCCCTAGCAGCTTAATTAGCGGCCGCTGATTATAGCTTTATCCCTCAACCTCGACCAATTTAAAAAAATTGTTATCCCCATTAGTCACAAAAACATGCGAAAATAGGGTCCAGGTTGAAAAATACTGAAGTTCCCCTTTAAGAAATTAAATATCTTTTTTCGTTTTTATAATTCAATTAGTAAGCTAATATTAAACTCATCCATGAATGCCTAAATAACCAGGAATCTACGGTGCTGGGTGACATGGTGGTTCCTCTTAGGGTTTCCGGCTCAGTAACTCACGGTGCATCTTTTGGGGAACTGTAATGTGTCTTTAAATCCTCCCTTGGACAGAGGTGTTCCTATGTCTAGAGGATCAATACGTTGAACTCCTTACCCACAGCACTATAAAATGTATCATGACTGGGATCATTTTAAACTCAAGTTCAAACTGTCATGTAGTCATTAATGTAATAATCTGGTGTTTGCAATTGAGTTTTGTGGTCAATTGGTTGTCTCATTGTTTGTGTTTGTGCTGTTATCCTGTTCCCTTTGGTGTATATTAAAAGGCCCATCTACTGGGCGGCCATTTCAAGCTAGTTTAAGCTGTAAATGCTGTGGTATGCACAATGCCAAATGATGTGATAAGTGAAATTGTTTGTTTTACCCATAGAAAGACAGTTTTGAACTCAAATTCTGTTTTTGTTTATAAATAATTGGAGCTGGTACCTCAGGATCCGCTGTTCCGTTGCAGGATTCAGTCAGCTCATACAAGATGAGCATGGTATCAGCTTCATTCACAGAAGAATATGCAAAAATTGGGACCTCAGGAGAGCACAGGAAAAAGCCTGGAACCCTACATGAAAAATCAATATCAACCATTTTAATTAATGGAATGACAAACAATCACCCACTTAGTAATATGTATGATATGTATCATATGTATGTCACAATTACATATTTTGTCAAATTAGAGGATAGGATACTCACTTCAGAAGGTTGAAGGATGGGTTGAATTCAAAAAGCTGTGAGATGTAGTAGTCGGTTACATCTTCTGCGATTGCTGTGTTGTTAAAGAGCTCCAGGTTGGCTTGGTCCACCAAGAACACTTCAGCCTTAAAAAAATATATGTCAATAAGTTACTAATGAGTTGATTGCAAGAGGGAAATCTATGGCTAGTCTAATTAAATGAACAACCTCTATATTTTGTTCCAAGTTTAAGTAGCACCTTTAAATACATTATATAGAACAGATATCAGGACATACTTGACTGGTGGAGGTGAAGGTGGTGAGATCATCCACAGTTATAAATGTCACAAAGTTGCCAATGTAATTAGCAAACCAGGCAGTAGAATTGAGTTCTGCATCACTGGCATTGTAACATCTGGCGTCAGGGCCTATGAAACAGGAGAAACACACAACATTTTCAACAAACAATGTAATGTATGTAACAATAATGTAACACAACAATCATTTAATATATTTATATGATCTATAATGTCTCAAATATTTAAAGACCAGTGGAGCTGACACTGAAACAATTAGATCCACACCCATTGTACATTTGACCAAAAATGCATCTTACCAGTTCTCAAGTAGGTGCTGATGGTGGTGTATACATCACCCTTTCCAAACTCTGAGTTATTGTATGTGAAGTTATTTCCCATTACAGAGACCCTTTTGAAAGGAATAAAAAACACAAAATTCAATGATAGCCCTACTGTCACTGAGCTTTCTGACACTGTGAAAACAAGAGACTTACAGTTTCTGGAAGGCAAGACATGAAGCATTCTGCACTTCGTCGGAGCTGATGAGGCTCTTAGTGAGGAATCTGAGATAGTTTGTCAAACGCAGGTCGAACCAGGAATCAACTTCAGACCTGCTGTTGCTGCTCAGTGCCAAAGGCCAAACACAGGGAAGGGTCACCATCTTCACATCATCTGGAACATCCTCCTAATGGCATACACATGTATTTACATGATTAATGAGAGGCTGGTGTCAAATCTGTTACTTTAAACAGATGATCAAATGAGGTATTGTATATAAATACTGTTTATATGGTGACAAAATCAGCGCTTGGATGTCTCATCAGTAATAATGTGTGTTATGGCACCATTCAGAAGAGGGACATACAGTTTCTAGGAAGGCAGGAGTGTTGTTGTAGTTGTCGAAGATGACACAGATGTCAGAGTTGTTATCGATCACATTGGGTTGACTGAGGAACTGGTGCAGCTCTGAGGTGCTAATGGTACTTAGGAGCTGGAAGAAAAAAAAAATATTGAAAAAGTCATATATATATATTGATATTACTGCAGGCACAGCACAACATCTGTGGGCATTTGCATCACAGCCATCACCAGACGGTAACTCTTATTTCACCCTGTGTGGGATTTTAAAAAGAAGGCTTTAAGTAAGTATTGTTTTAAGTATTTCTACCTCTGACTCGCGTGTCTGTGGCAGAAGAGACGTGAACGTGGTCAAATCTGGAAAACCAAAGCTGAGGAAAGTGTTTCTCAGATAGATGTAGAAGCTTCCACCACTGTAACACTTGAGGGGCGTTGGACCTGTTTTAAACACAAATTAAATCACTGTGTACCCTGATACAGAATAATCATTATTCATTTTAGGAACATTTTGCCAGAGAAAAAAATAAACTGAAATACATACAACCACTTCACAACAAAGTGCCATAGATGTGTATCTCTCGCACAAACCTTGGAGGAAGAGGAAGGTGCTTTCGTAGATCTCCCGTTGGGTGTTGTTGCTGAGTGTTAAGTGTTGTGTATCCAACAATGTAATCCTAAATTCAGATTAAAATCAGTCAATTAAAAAAAAACATATCGTCACAATGTTCATGACCCCGACCAAAGAAATTCTTACATCTCTTGTGTGCTGTTACAACTCCTGTTCTCAGCGATGTCAAATAAAGGTGTCACCAGGCTGGGAGAGAGGTTAACCAGGAGAGGGCTCAGCCGAACCCTGAGCCACAGTAGGAACTCTGTGTCATTGATAGCTGGAGAGGATAGATTGCCTCTGTCAAATACTGCCTGGAGGAAGGCAGATTTCACCTCCACTGTGTAGTTGTCTGGGTGGATCTGGGAGAGTTTTACATAGCATTAATAAGAGTATGAACCATAGACTGTAGTCTATATAAAGATGGACAACATATCAGCAAAACATGGTTGTGTCTAGAGGGTAACTCAAAAATTGCGGAAACTTGCAAAAACTCTTGTGAGACTCGCTGTCTGACGATCCATCATAACCTTAACCATTCGAGGTCAATGCCTAACCGTAACCAATGCCTAACCCCAAAACATCTCAATTGCCCCCTAGTGACTGGCTGCAGTATAGGTCATATATCCTGCCCCTCCATGTTAGCAAATGGGACATGGGCCAAACTACAAAAAATCAAAATACACATCAAATACAATTTTCCCAGACATGGTGTCTGTCATTTTAGGTAGTTCTTATCACACTGATGTATGTTCAAGTGTGAATTTTTCTGATAAGTTTAGATTTAATAAGTTATTTGATACTATAAAAAGGGGGTTTGACATCATGATTGACAACTTTGATTGACAGTTTCAAGTAGTCGCGGCGCACGTCGAGTGCGTTTCATATCAGTGTCAGCAGACATGCAGATGAGGTTTCTGAAACACGAATCACAAGTCTGTGTAATAGGACATTCGTCAATCTGATAATAAATGCACAGAGATATTATGGTAAGATGTGTTTTTCTAGCCAAACAGCGACTGTGGTGCTAACGTAGAAGGTGGCTGGTGGGACCTCAATACTGCGGCTCCACCCACCGATCACTACTGCGCAGATCCTGGCTCCAAATGATGTCAAAAGCGCAAGATGGCAGCTCCCATATCCGGGATATTTTGCCTTAACTTTTGTACAGTGGGAGGAAGTGGAGATGCGTCATTCATACAGTCTATGATTTGAGTTAAATGGTTGATGACATGATACTAAAAATGTTATCTTATAAATCATGTTACCATTCATGTGTCATTTATCAAATTATAGCCTATAAAGCCAAATATGTGTTTCCTTGTTGCTTTTAAAAATCCAACTGAAAATTATGTTAGCGCGTGTTGTGCCAATGTTAAATAGTTTTATAAGTGACATAAATGGCTGGACAAAATAGTAGTAAGAGCTGCAGAGCTGTACACTACATTATTTTAATTTTTGTAAATAAAACAAACTGATATTTCAGTGTGTAATGTTGGAAAAAAAGTGTGTTCAACTTTAATGTGTGTAAAATTACCAAACCTTTCTTTTTAAAACCTGTATAATTGCTACATTAGTGGGCTAACGTTAGTTAAAGTACTATCTAACATTAGCCTGCAAAATGATGTTAGCTAGTACAATTCATATTTGCTAATGTTAGCTTTAAAGGGACTGTTTGTAACTTCTTACGATGTATAAATCAATCCGGGTCGGTGTCCCATGTGCGCTCGCGTGTGGCTACGCTGTTTGCTCAGACTCCAACACAAACAACAGGGAAGCACCAAAACCGCAAAGATATATCTAGTGAAGCCCGTCTGTTAAACAGTGTTGGCCGCGGTCGGAGTACGCGGGGAAGACCGTAGCTTTGGTCTCCAGGGCCGGAGTCTCTGCTGTACTCTGCTCCTCTGCTCCTCTGCCTACCTGCCTTCTCTAAGCTCGCTCCACCTCACGTGCATGCGCGCACACTACACACTGCAGGAGAGTTGGTAGCTCTGAGAATATCTAGTGAATGTAGAGGGGACTTACACAAAATCTTAACACCACAGTAACAATCTATAATAATGATGGTAGGATTTATTTCACAGCTGGTGAAATACACTGGACTGCATTGGTTTTAGCTAGGTGTACCCAATAAACTGGCATTTCAGTTTATATAATGTTCCAAAGAATGTGCATTTCAGTTGGATTTTAAAGTTACTATTTTATAATATCTTTGAAATTATTCTGATGGCATGTGTAGAAAAAGGAAGCAATTTGAGTATTATTAAGCAAAAAAAGAAAGTGTCAGCTACAGGCTATAGATGTTTACCTCAATGGCCGGTGAGACTATGTCAAAGAAAGCACCAAAGTCAACAGGGTCGATGACTGTCATGATTTCTGTCACATCTTGCATCGTCTTTAGCCGTGAGGGAGTTGCTGCAAGCTGGGCCAGCTGATGGAGAGTGAGAAGATCTGCAATCTCCACCTGAAAGTGACAAGCAGCATTTCAGTAAGTGAACACCAACAGTGGACCTCTAACCTATTATAGCATGCAGTTATGTGCTTAGGTTAAGCATTTGGACCTCCCATGGTAGTCACACAGGCTAATCAGCTGACTTGGACCTTTTTAAAAGTGTAAAATATAATTTGCCTTGAAGGAATAAAGGCAAGTGATGGTATGTTTACCTCAGTCAGTCAGTTTCACCCTTTAATCGAAAGTTTACTATGCAGACCTGAGTAATGAGTTAGTTACTGTTGCAGCTGAAATGTAAAATGATTAAGCGTAATATTTCTATTGAATGTAGCTTTTGTTATTTTATCATTATTTTGTAATTTCTTGTCTCCTCTTACACACATGCAACACTCTGACTGCAGCAGAATTTCTGTCCACCCTCCTGATCTACACATATACACACTTACCAAAAAGCTAACCATTTTAGCTGTGTGTTTTGGTTGCTCTTGGAAAATACAAAGAGTATAATATGGAAGATATTTTAATACTCTCAAATTTGTTGGCTTCTGCTCTTTAGGGATTTAGCTGACTGGCAAAGATTTAGAGTTTCTGCTCTTTGAGGATTTCTTCCTCTCACATCAAGGAAAAGTGGTGAGTAAATTACTATTATAAAATAAATAAAATACATTTTCAATCAACTATTTAAGCATACGCTGTTCATCAATTGCTTGCTGATTTGTTGTTATGATTGTTCTGTGTGTGGGGGGTTTGAAGATTTTTGCATGCAATGGTTTGCTAACTAAACTAATGCTTAGTGAGAGGTATAACATTACCACTGTTTGTCTTACTATTTGCAGTCGGCCGCTGTGTTTACTTAATCAGGATGTATTGGGTGATACAGCGGCAGAGTATTCTGTATGTTTCTTTATTGCACCTTGGAGCTTAGTGTGGCAGAAGCGGTTTTCGGCAGTGAAAATGTTGTTTTTGAAAGGCTAAATGCCAAGAAACATGGATTGAAGTTGAACATTTCCTGAGATAAAAAACATTGAATTTTGGAAATGATTAGATCTAATCTAATCAAATAGTATGATACTACTAATATTAGTGTACACTAATCTTTATCAACAATTAGGCTTAATTAATGTTGCTGGGGTATATTATGAAGGGAAGGAAGGGACAGGTATGTGGTCCTTGGCCAGTGGACCCTCTGACTCCGCTATCTCCCAATACATATGAGAAAATGCACCGTAACTTATTAAACTGAGGAGGAAAACGTGTCTCTGCGTGTCTCTGTGTGAGTAACAAGCAGTGTGTACACATGTTGAGAATACAAGAAGGCGCATCTTACTATCTGAATAATGCACCCTTTAAATAGCAGGAAAATACTGCACCATTGTCTTCAGACAAGGTTTTTGTTGCTCAATGATGCAATGGCTTTCTACTGCCTCAAGATAGCAATGCACCAACAATGCACCTGACAACACCTCATTTTAAGACCAACATGCCCATGGGCTCACAGATGGGCGCAAGTACATTTACTACTTACACAACTTGGGTGCTGGGCGTGAAAATGACAAATGCTTTGGTCTGAAACTAGCAATGACAGTCGCATTGTGCTGTGCGCTGCTGTGAGTGGGGTGTCAAAAAGGGCCCAATGAGTTCAAGTAACTCTGTCGCTTTTACCCTTTTGCCTGTTGGCATCAGATTGTATGGGCAGATGTGAACTCAGACAGTTAAACTCTTGTGCGGATTATAAAACTGTACCGAGTTGGTTCACTTTTAAACCACACTCTGGTGTGTGGGGTTTTACCCTGAATTCAAAAGTTAAGATACTGTTAAATTGTCTGATTATGAACTGTATTAGAAGTGAAATTGTAACCAATCTGTATTAGCATCATATATATGGTAATAATGGTAACACATACTCTCGTTACTATGTGAGTGTAGGGAATTTCCTGGATCAATCAGAAAGTGATCAGGGGTTGAACAGCAGTAATTGCAAAACAATAGGTTAGACATTTCAGTTTAGGAGAGGAATACTACAACTGCAGTCGGCACTTACATTGGAGAAGTTGGCATTGAGGGCTTGCAGATCCTGCAGGGTTGCAAAATCAGAGAAGTTGCCAAGGTTCACCTGTAGCCACTCTTTACTACCTCTGATAAATGAAACGCAGCCAGGGTCTGCAAAGAAGACAGCAATTAAGACATTGGCAAGCTATAAACGCCACATGCTATCAAGACTTTACCAATTTGAGCCCGAGTGCCTGCCTTTACCTGATGAGTCATTCTTTGAAAGGAATGGCTTGATGAAATGAGTGAAGACTGCTTGCTGTCTTTCTCTGTCCATGAATGCCCTTTGGCTGCTGAATGCCTGGATGCTAAAATATGAGAGAAGGATTTTAACATCTAAACAACTAGAAAACGGCAGGTTCCTCTGCAATCTTTTTCACATTGGAGCAATACAGTATATCCCATATTTACTTACACAGTCTGGTACGTATGGCAGCTGAAGTTTTTGGAGCTAAGACAGAATAGGAAGTTGGGGGA
>CAKAOI010039326.1:0-13479 GCA_916701655.1 Sebastiscus albofasciatus
AAATGCAAAAATAAATAAATAAATTTAAAAATGTATACAAATAAATAAACAAATAAATAAATAAATTATTAAAATATAAAATGCCCTCAGTGTAGTCAATAAATAAACTAAACTACCCTCTGCATAGGAACGATGCCCCCAGAATACAAATATACAGTATATATGCTCTATGACCAAGTTAAAAGAACTTGTAGCTCTCATAAAAATATTTTAAAAAATAAATAATTAATATATTTCAGACAATTACACAGTGGAAGGCAGCATATTGCACAGCATTACAGTCCATTCAGTTCAGCTGTATTGTGTGTCAATAATGGTATGGAGGTGAGGTGTGGGGGATTTGTGTTCCTCTTTAATGTCCTTTGCCACCAGTCTTATTGTATATATTTTATATAATTGTGCAAATGGGCAGAGCAGAAAATAAATATAGTCACAACATGGCACTTTATAACAGTCCTCAGAGGGTTTTAACTAATCCACTCTTTGCTCATGTGGAAGGACAACAAGACTGTATAGCTTTTAGCCAGATAATGTTAGCTTTTTACCTGAAATGTTGTTCTTCTCGATGTCTTCGGGCTTTTCGTGTAAGCCAGTGTCCTGACCTGCTGATTTGTCATCCTGAAAACTATAAACAACTAGCTAGTGCTAAATTCACTGTGACAAGTAGCTAGCTAAGTTAGCTACTAAGCTTCCTATGCTAATTATTATACTATTATTATAGCTAAATCACAATTATACTAAGTTTCATTGCCACGTAACTGTTGTCTGATTCAATACATACCATACAGATATTCATAAATGGTAGATAAAGACACATGGACAGTGCTACAGTGGGCTAACTATAGATATAGCTAACTGGCTAACTTAGCTATTGTTGATGGTAACCCTGGGAGACGAGGAGGGCAGTTCCGGTTCACCACTGCGCATGCTCAGAAGATAAAAACTAAACAGGAAGTAAGCCATGATTATATGTATATATGTTTTGGTATGTGTATATACTGCGTGTGCGTATATATATATATGTATGTATATATGTATACAGTATATATATGGATATATATATATATATAAATAGATTTAATTTAATTTATTGTTTTACATTTTTTTTTTTTAACTTGTGTATATTCTTTTTTACTTATTTATCTATTTGTTGTATATAATATGTTTTTCCTGTATCTATACTGGCTTATTTTATATTAATATTAGGTTTGTTAAGTTTCTTTTTACTGAGAATGTTATTATTGGAAACTTTTGTGAATGTTTGTTCTGATGTTTCAAAATGAACAAAAAAACAATAAATATAATATTGAAAAAAAACAGTAAGCAAGCAATGATTTATTATTATTATTATTATTATTATTTTTCTATATTTGTAATAACTTTTAAATAGATAAATAAATAATTCATACGACACCTCACACAAAAATATATCTTATACTGTATATACTGTATATGTTCTTAATGTATATGTTGTTAATATGCCTTGTACAAACTATTTCTTATATATGTACATTCATACATCCTGATATGTATATGTTCTTAATATGCCCTTGTACAAAGTATTTCCTTTTATAATTGTAATATAACTTATTATTTTAATGGAGCTTCCCAGCAAAAAGCATTTCACACAATTGTACCTGTATAACCGGCGTGACAATAAACATCTTGAATCTTGAATCTTGACTTGTATGTGTTCTGTTTAATTCTTTTTAAATATATATTTAAGTTTTATAAATATCAATCTTGCTAGCTGGGTGATATTTTGGAATAACAATGAAATTTGATTATTCAACATTATTTGGGAGCAGTTAATTGATACTGCTGATGTGAATAAATGATCTACCTCTTACAGTAATACGCCAGTGTGTTAAACAGAAGTTGTCAGGTCTTTTAAGTAAAGGTAAAAATACCATAATTTAAAAATAGCTTTCTCAATTGCAAGTAACAGTCCTGCATTCGAACACTTAAAGTAAAAGTCTGGACGCATCAGCAGTAATCAGCAAAATGCACTGTAAAGTATCAAATGTAAAAGTTCTAGTTTCAATTTGCAAGTGGTAATTTCATGTGTAACAAAGCATCATATTTTTTTTAAGATCATCACAGGTTTTGCATTTAAAATCTTAAACTGCAAAGCTGTCCGGTAAATGTAATGGAGACAAACAAAAAGTACAATATTTTCAAATTTGTACTAGTAAATGTTTATAGTTACATTTCCCCATTGTTTATGTACTTATTGCTGCATTTATGGACTGATAAAATACTCAGTGGGCAGTACTACAGGTGTATTGTTTGCAATGTTTTCTCAAGTGTTAAAAGCCAGAAAATAATATTTTTCATTGAAACACTACAGATATACTGTATATCTGCCTTAGTGATTTCAGAAATGTACAAGCTTACAACAAAACACAGTCAGGCAATAAGACTGAATTATTTTTATTTTTTGTTTTGTTATAGGAAAAGTGCATAGTTGAAGCCCTTTTTCTCTTATGACAGATACAGTGTAAATCAAGGTCTCCTGTGGTACCGGTCAACTTTTTCATCTCAACGGTCTAGTATGGCTTCCCCCTTAATTAAATACAACTACTTCTGGTTTACTTAACTTTTTCCATCGTTATATCTCCTCCCTGCCATCTCCCAAGTCTAGAAGGACGTAGCAAAGACATTTTTAGAGGGCATTATTCACTGATTCAGAAATTTAGAGTAGCTAGCCACTGAAGACTGTTGTGATGAACTCAGCCCAAAGCTGTTACAGATCATATTCAGGTTCTGAACTCTTACACCATGTATCTAAGAAAGACACTTAAATCTTAAAACTAATCCATGTAATTTCTGATATCATAAGTACCCTAGAACATAACCAAAGGCCCAGATACACTTTAATAGCCATGTTTCAATGACAGGGGCACGACAAAGATACGATCAGTGATTAGAACAAACAGGAAACCCTCCGTCATGTACCACAATTCAATTGCCAACAACAGACAAATTTAAAAATACCACCATTTAGAAATAAACAACATTCACCACTATATTGTTTTGCATTAGAGGTTTCTGTTTTTCTGTTCACTAATTATATTTCAACCTTTAATCTAGATGACAAACCTTCTATAAACTTATTTAGCAGAGCTCTGGACCAAGAGAAACCAACAAATACAAATCTTGTAAGACAATAACCCTGTAGAATAAACGATGATAATGAGAAAACAAGACGGAAAACTTTGACTGCAGATCATACCCTCGTCCTCATTTAAAATAAAAATGAGCTCAAATATTGCTGTTCTTTCACAAGAACCAGAACTTTAAATTCACATTGGCACTAATCAGAGGAATGCACCTTTTCTTGCTCCTTTCCTTTTAATTGGTTTGACATTATTATCATACTAGAAACTTAAGATGCAATACTACTAATAATGCATACTTAAGATTCTCAGTAGGAAAAGAACAGGCCCTCGTCTTCACATCATCATCATTTAGACCGCTGAATCAGTACAACTCACTTTCATAAGGAAACGACAAAAGTGCTAATAAAATATGATTTTCTGCTACTAATAACTGAGTATACAATTCAGATCGTTTTTATCTTTTAACCACAAAACAATTACAGTACACGGAATCATCTCAACTTGATTAAAATGCTTGTGCTGAGTATACTGTTTTACAATTACCACACTTAAGAGCCTACGCCCTATCTGTATGCCTTCAGTTAATTTCAACAATGTGAAATTAGTTTGAAATGTGAACATTTAACTGTCATCACCTCTTTAACAGACTCTGTCACTGCCGTCTTAATCACATATACTACAGTAACAAACCCAACAGTTACTTAAAGGGACAGACATGTTCTCGGACATATAATTCATATAACAGGCTGGACTATTTGCTTGTAATCTAATTGAGACCTGGATGTAAACACAGAAGACGAAGTCACTGCATTAAAGTAATCCTAATTCAGAATTTAATGTACCCATATGAATTCATTACATTTAATCATTCTGCTGGTTTAAATATGCTATTGAGACATGACGTGATATGACATCATTACTGGCACCGAAAGAGAGGAATGTTTCAGAGAGTCTGAGGAACCCGCCACCCTTCATTACTCAGGAAGCACCCAAACAACAATTTAACTACCACTCCCATCTCCACCAACACATGATGGGACACATTCCTTCATTTTGACTTGTTGTCTTGAGTTTCTGCACACCAGACAGCACCAGAGCTGTGAGATCAGGGGCCGACTCAGAACGATGCCACACCGTTCTGATTAAAGACTTGGTGAGTACCACATAGAGCCCAACTGATATATCAACATGCTGACATTGTCGGCCAATATTATCAGACAAAATTTGGCTTGTATGTGTCTGTAGTTAAACAAAACAACGTTTTTAGTACTTATTTCAAGTTTAATGTTTGTGAGAAAAATGTGTTTTTATGCATCATTATTACATTTCCCATGACATTTTCTGAACAAAGTTTTTTTTCACTGTAAAATATCCTGCCTGTCAAAAATAACCAATACCTGCCCAAACCGTTAATGTTGTATGTTTATGTAAAAATCAAAATCACTATCATCAGACTTTAAAAATATCTGTATTGGCCTCATCGTTCCAGTATCAGTTGGGCTCTAGTAACAGGAATCATAGACAAATCTACCCCCAAAACACAGTGGCATTAAAATAGGAGAAAAGCAAAAGATATTTGAATGAAGGGGAGATGGCGCTGTCCTTCGTCACAGTCACTAGCTAACTGTGCAGCTCCAGTCAAAGCAGCTGGGTGATTGCTGGTCCTCTCCACTGCTAGTCAACAGGTGGTGCAGGAGGCTCTCTTCCATCGCTCTACAGACCAGGACAAGAAAATATTAAGTCTAAACAATGATGCTATCAAAAAGCACATCATCAATAATAATAATAATAATAATAATAATAATAATAATAATAATAACAACAACAACTGAGCTTAACATTTAGAGTATAAATGTTAAATGAACATTTGCTGATGGCTTGTGTGTCTAATTTAAACACATAAGTCATCAGCAAATGTTCATCTGGTTGTGTACACCCAGAGGCTGAGTCACTGTTAATACACCTCCAGTAAACTAAAGCAGAGCAACACTGAACCTATATTTAAAATCTAATTTGTATGTAGGCAGACTGCGATCAATACTGACATTGTGGGGTCCAGTAGGTTTTCCTGTGGGACGGGTACCCCTGAGACTGGATGGGCGCAACAGGAACAGCAGCAGAGCCAGCACCGCCCATCCCATCAGAACCATAGGGAGGGTCAGGTCACCTCCTCCGCCGACTGGCCCATTGGGACCTGGCACTGAAAACAAACACATCTTTGCACTTCACACACATCATCTACACCAGTGATTCTCAGTGCCAGAGGGTCTGCGAAATAAGTTGCTATAAATTATATAATTGTGCTGTATCATTAAAAAGTGCATAACTACAGAAGGGGACTGTTTGCGTTGATAAAACAAGCATATTGTGTCCATTACTCCCACACACATTTGCTTTGGGCCAATAGAAACTCTGATATGATTGTGTCACATCACGTCAATCTGTCATAAATCAGTCGCCATGTTGGTCTTTTGCAACCAGATGTGACAGGAGAGGGTGGAGCTAAGCATAACTGACCGCTGAATAAGACATTTTTAGGTGACCAAAAAGGTTATAATTAACTTATATGAACTGAAAACACACTGTGAAAGGGTTAAAGTTAGACTTAAACAAGGACCTAGACTGGACAACGCTGTGGTAGCGACCTGTTAATCACAAGGTAGTCACGATTGAGACCATAAACTCATGTTTACAATGTTTACTGAGGTAATAAATCAATTGAGTAGAAGTAGGGTCATTTTCTCATAGACTTCTATCCAATCTGACTTCTTTTTGCAACCAGAGGAGTCGCCCCCTGCTGGCTATTAGAAAGAATGCAAGTTTAAGGCACTTCCGTATTGGCTTCACTTCTCAGACCCGGAGGTTGCCCAGTGGTTGCAACTAACCGTTCCTGCTGCTGCTTAGCCAGCTAGCTAGCTGGTGAGCATGAAGAAATGTTTGAGTCAGTCCACATCGTCAAGTGACGCTAAGCCCAAACTAGCTAACTTGGGAAAATATTACGACGAGTTTGGTTTTATTGAGAACAGCGACGGGAGACCCTAATGTTTCTGATTCGAGAACATGATGAAATAAACACTAATATGGTCATACATACATTCCTGAGGGCAGTCTGTGTCTGTGCAGTAGGATTGAGATTGCCTGAGCTGAAAGAAAAATAACAGAAGGAACAAAGTAGATTCAATACAAGAGAAGAGTAGGAAAAATTAGATTATTAGTTCTTCCACTCTATGACTTATTTACTCCGATTACCACTGCCTTCGTGTAGGGAGAGAGAAAACACAGCTCCCCTTAAAACTGGTATAAACCTTAAAAGAGTTCCTTGTTACATTAGGCATACGAACAAATGACCCACTCACAGCTTACTGTTACCTACAGCATATATTCACATGGTGGAAAACAACCGTCTGATCTCTGCCTGCCACCTAGAATATACTGCACACAGTTCTGACGGACAAATGCTGTTGGGGTAATTCTTAAACTAATTAGACAACACCCTTTCGTGCTGTAAGTGAACCAGAACGCCCCCAGGGTGGTTTCAAGCTCTGAGCCAACTGCAGCTCGCCATGCAAGTTACACCTGTGCACAAAGAGCCAATGAGGTCACCTGGAAACTGACACAGCAACATAATTACAAGCTGTACTCTTTCTCCAACATAGTTTCTCTCAATAATTTTGACCTCGTCTTTTTCCAACACATTTTCCATTAAGAAGAGAGTATTTACAAGCACAATGTGAAGCTGACAGCACACACTGAGCGCAACAGAGTGAAACGTCTTTGTGAGGCGGAACCGATAGGCTTTCAAGATAAACTCTGAACAGGAACCAGGATGCGTTGGCTCAGAGCCAAGTGGTAGCTTTTCATTTCCTTCTTCTTTCACAAACTTGTTGTTTCTTACGTTAATCTCTTTGCTTCCTTCTCTTGATTTCGGTAGGAGATATTTTGACTTCACACTGCATACTTGGAATACTTTATAAGTCTGCCACTTAAGATTTCAAGTGACAGTGAAGGCCACTCAGCTCCATGACTTACCAGGTTGATGAGGCGCCTCATAGCATACTCATGGGTGCAGATGCACTCGCAAGGGTCGAAGCCTCCCTCTGCCATTTCTCACCAGACGGTGTCCACCCTGCAACAAAACGGAAGTACTGTCTGTAACTAAGACATACATGAACGAGTGAGAGAAACCTAATGCTCCCTCTTGTCAGTGCTGTCCTCTCTTGTTGTTTCACAGACAAGAGGGAGGAGCAGTTAAGGACAGTCAGCACACTCTGATGCTTCATGTAATCTAGGTCTCTGTTAACAGTGAGGGCTGTCTCAGTTTTCTCTGTATTTATGTTTGCATAAACTGCAAGTCAAAGTTTTTTTAACACTATTACGCATTTTTGCTCTGCAGCCATGTCATTGTAATTACCTTAAAGAGTGAAGAGTAACACTAGGGAATAAATAAAAGTGAACTGAGAAATGATTGTGACTTTAATTTATTGAAAATAAACTCTAATTAGACCTTCATTACCAACATATTGGATCGTTTCTATGAGTTGATTCTGGTGTATTTCTAACACAAAGTCTGAACTGGTTTACCTTTATGGTGCACTTATTTTTAATACAACATTAAGCATAATTATAAGCCAACAGTCGATAAATGCAAGAATTTAGCTGATTTGTTGACACTCAAGATGGAGAGAAAGCAAGCAGAATAAAGATAGTTTTGCAGAATTTGCAAACAAAAACGTATTAACAAATGGCCTGACATATTGATGGAAAACATACAGACAATGCCTGCATTAGTTGTAGGACAAATACATGGTCATATGCCAGATGTCTGCTACGGGTACCTTATTAAAGTTATCAGGTTTTATACCTCTGTACCAGATTTTTGAGCCCAATAGCAACATTGATATTTTTATGTTATTATTATGTTTGTTATTTTATATCTTTCTTTCTTTGTTGTCATCTTTTTTTGACATTAACATACACAAACATTTCTCATAAGAAATCCTCAAGATATGTGCAGAGCAGTACATTTTCCAGAAACTTGTACTTTGCACTGTTTTTGTCTTGTTCTTTGCACTGTTTTTATCTTGTACTTTGCATTGTTTTTGCCTGGCATTTGTACGTTTTCGTCTTCTTTGCACTGTTTTTGTCTTTTTCTTTGCACTGTTTTTACCTGGTATTTGCACGTTTTTGTCTTGTTTTTTGTACTATTTTTGTCTTGTTCTTTGCACTGTTTTGTCTTGTTCTTTGCATTGTTTTGTCTTGTTCTTTGCATTGTTTTGTCTTGTTCTTTGCACTGTTTTGTCTTGTTCTTTGCATTGTTTTGTCTTGTTCTTTGCACTGTTTTGTCTTGTTCTTTGCACCGTTTTTGTCAAGTTCTTTGCATGTTTTTGTCTTATTCTTTGTGCTGTTTTTGTCAAGTTCTTTGCATGTTTTTGTCTTATTCTTTGTGCTGTTTTTGTCAAGTTCTTTGCACTGTTTTTTCCTGGTATTTGCACTGTTTTTGTCTTGTTCTCTGCACTATTTTTGGCACCTTATGTTATCTTTTTGTACATTATGTTGACTGTCTTGTTTGCACTGCTTAAATGCATAAACTGTATTTATGTTAGATGTAGTACCATTAGTGACCTATTCAATATATTTCTAACGTTAGCATTTGTACAGTGAAGTAAGACTCACTCTGCTGCACCACAACATATAAAACTGTTCAAAAATCACACACATGCACAGTTAGCACTACATCTCGACTATGACAACATGAACACGTTATATTTTCCATGGGAGGCTGCCTGCTGCATATTTCTAGAGTGACGAACAAACGGAAGTGTCCAGTTTTATGTCGACCTTAAAGACAGCTATCATCACTTCTTACTTACCAACCTTTGTGTTTTACACTCACATAATCTAGTAACTAATTTAGCTAACGTTAGATTAGCTTCTTGCTAACCTAGCCAACAAAGAAAACTCACACTCGACCTTTAGTCATGAAGAGATGATTAGAGACAGATGTGACAATAAAACATCTAAACACGACTTACTTGAGCTTCGTAGACGTTTATAGACTGTTATTAGTCTTTAAAGGGCCCTTGCTGCTCTGCTGCAGCTCTGCTGTCCTCCACAGAGACAGTTAAACTGAAGACATGTCAACCAGCCGTCTGTGTTTTGTTGGTGCATGTGAGAACAACCAGAGAGCCAACCAGCTACTCTTCACAACGGAACATCCGGGTACTTCACGCACGGGGGGCTGTTTAAACGTCTCTGATTGGTTCAGAGATTTGATTGACGGGTCTTTGAGCCAATCAGAGTGAGGAATGATTATAACATCTGGATAGTAAACAAACAGTCCTCTGCCTATCATCACACAGAGGAGGATGTACCCAGCTGCAACATGTGTACAGTTGTGTAACCAAATATACAGTGATTGTAACTTGAATACTGTACTTTTAAAAAGTACAATACCTTTACATTGTAGGTCTACTTGAGTATTTTAATTGTATACTACTTTTTACTTGTACTCAAGATTCAAGATTCAAGCCCTTTATTGTCATTGTGTAGTACACCCAGAATTAGATTGTGACAATCCCATATAAAAGATAATACAATACAAATTATAAAAATACAATATGTATATTGATGAGATGACAGTTTTGCCAGATTATTGCACAAAGTGTCCGTCAGATAATTATATAATTATTGCACAGCATCATATAATTATTGCACAGAGTGATCAGCATGTTTTTGCACATATTCGTAACAGCCTAGCCACGAAATGACATAAAGTGTGTTTGGCACACTCCCGACGCATTGAGCAGAGCCGCGCTGCTTGGCTCACGAAAACGATCTACACAGAGAAGGATGCTTCTGAGGACAGACTGGATGGACATCTACTGTATGTGAAACATGACCCAACATTATCAGTCTAAATAAAGCACAACAAAGTAGCCTAGGTGGTAATAAGTATTTACATTTTAAAGTTTATGATATAGCCCCCCACCACCTGCTGAAAATACGTTCGGCCTGTCCTATATTCACATCGGGTGAAATGTATCTTGATTTAATTTGATCTTGAAGAATATATCCCACTAACTAAAAAAAAAAAGAAATTCATAAAAAAGAAATTAGAGGTGAATAAATAATGAAAGGTGGGTGGATTCACATTAAGTTAGAAGTAACATATAAGCATTCTTTTTTACATATCACTACAAATTATTCTAATAAAGTAATGCAACTTTTCAAATGTTTTGTCAGTCTTTCAGTCGCCATTATGTGTCTATCTCAGATAGAACACAGCTTGTGTCTTTTTTAAAAAAAAACATGCTATGGCTCATGCGCATAGAATGTTATGATGCAGCGTCATGATATTCTATGCGCATGCGTGGAACGGCGCATGAATGTCATGACCTCATGTCATGATCACAGCCACTGGAATGTTATGACGTCACAGCATATCAAAGGAAGAGTGTATTCAGGAACAAACCATAGCTAGACAAACCAGGGATTCTCATATTATTTTAAGATTCAGCAACCTGCGATTTGAAGAGTTTTGAGGACAACAGCAATGTCTCAAAATAATTTACACAACGCTACTCGCCGCGCAGAGATGGAGAAATTACGTCTCGTCCGTGTGTTAAAGGAGCCTCCACGGCTTCCAAAAGACTTTTATAACCAACCTCGACATAGGAAACTGGAGTCAAAAGAACGGTCGCTGAAGGTGGAGTTGGAAAAAGTGAGGGAGGAAAGTGTCGTGCACCTGCAAGTTGTGCAAGATCTGCAGAACCAACTAATGGATGCAAGGACACAACTGAGAAGGGAGATTAAGGAAAAGGAGACGCTTCAGGTGGAGTTTGAAGGCATCACAAAGAAAAATAACACTCTGACAAGAAAGCTGGAGACGGAGACTGCTGAGGTGGCCAGACTTCAATTCCTGGACAAAGTAAACCGAGCAGATATTGAAGATCTGAGGGACGCGTATGACCTCGAGCATCGTGCAGCTCAACAAGACAAACATGAGCTGTTACTCATCAGCGATAAAGATGAGGAAATACAGAAGCGGACTTATGCTGGAGAAGAGATGAGTCAAGCACTGCATGATCTTCTGAAAAAAGAAGTCTCTCTGAGTGAGCAGAACAGGAACGCCACCAATGAGCTGGCTCGGCTTGAGTCTCTGACAGCAAAACAATATGAGGAGAAGAGAAACCTGAAGACAGCTGTTCAGGATCTCCAGTACCAAGTGGAGCAGGCTAACGAACAAATCTGCCAAATGGATGAGCAAAAAGCCATCCAAACCAGGAAAATTGCTTTTTATCAGGAACAGTTAGATGAATATCACATCCTAACAACCGATTTGAAGCAATCAGTCTGTGATCTTAAACACCAGCAAGAGGCGAGGCAAGAGGAGGAGATACTAGCTGGTGTTGATCTTCAGCACCAGGTAAAAAAACAATATGAGGAGGCGAGAAACCTGAAGACAGCTGTTCAGGATCCCCAGTACCAACTGGAGCTGGGTAACGATCAAATCTGCCAAATGGACGAGCAGTTTAAGACCATTAGTGATAAACTGGCCCTGCTTGAATCTCAGATAGGCAAAAAACAGACAGAGAATGAGAATCTGCAGGAACAAGTTCGAGAACTGCAGAAAATCAAGAAAATCTCAGCTGATGAGAACCAGAGCCTTATTGTGAAGGTGGCCCGCCTTGAATCACTGAGACAAGCAGAGACTGAACGTCCGTTGGCAGCAGTCCGTGATCTTCAGCACCAGGTAAGAGAAGGTCAGGAACTCATCAGGGATAAAGATGAGGAAATACAGAAGCTGACCTGTGCTGGAGAAGAGATGAGTCAAGCACTGCTTGATCTTCAGAAAAAAGAAGTCTCTCTGAGTGAGCAGAACAGGAAAGCCACCAATGAGCTGTTTCGACTTGAGTCTCTGACAGCAAAACAAAATGAGGAGACGAGAAACCTGAAGACAGTTGTTCAGGATCTCAAGTACCAAATGGAGCTGGCTGACAATCAAATCCGCCAAATGGACGAGCACAAAGCAATCCAAACCAGGAAAATTGCTTATAATCAGGAACAGTTAAATGAATATCACATCATAACAACCGATTTGAAACAATCAATCAGTGATCTTAAACACCAGCAAGAGGCGAGGCAAGAGGAGATACCAGCAGTCCTTGATCTTCAGCACCAGATAAGAGAAGGTCAGGAACTCATCAGGGATAAAGATGAGGAAATACAGAAGCTGACCTGTGCTAGAGAAGAGATGAGTCAAGCACTGCATGATCTTCAGACAAAGGAAGTCTCTCTGAGTGAGCAGAACAGGAACGCCACCAATGAGCTGGCTCAACTTGAGTCTCTGAATGAGAATCTGCAGAAACAAGTTCAAGAACTGCAGAAAAACGCGAAAATCACAGCTGATGAGAACCAGAGCCTTATCGCGAAGGTGGCTCGCATTGAATCACTGAGACAAGCAGTGTCTGAACAATTCCAAATGAGTGAGGAACTCATCAGGGCTAAAGATGAGGAAACACATAATCTGACCTGTGTTGGAAAAGAGATGAGTCAAGCACTGCTTGATCTTCAGAAAAAGGAAGTCTCTCTGACTGAGCAGAACAGGAGCGCCATCGATGAGCTGGCTCGACTTGAGTCTCTGACAGCAAAACAAAATGAGGAGACGAGAAACCTGAAGACAGCTGTTCAGGATCTCCAGTCCCAAGTGGAGCTGGCTAACATTCAAATCTGCCAAATGAACGAGCACAAAGCAATCCAAACCAGGAAAATTGCTTATTATCAGGAACAGTTAGATGAATATGACATCCTAACAACCCATTTGAAGCAATCAGTCCGTGATCTTAAACATCAGCAAGAGGCGAGGCAAGAGGAGGAGATACTAGCTGGCGTTGAGCAGCAGAGAGATAAGAACTTCTCTGAGACGGCATCTGGTGATCAGATGAGAGCCTCCCAGAGTCTCCCAGAATCTCCAGCTTCTGTGTCTTGGACCAGAAGTTTCTTGTGCCGTTCTGCTAAATGTCTGCTGAAAGTAGGTCTCCCACTTGCCGTCGCTGTGGGTGCAGGCCTAGGGTTTAACTACCTGACTGACTATGCCTTCTACCAGCTCCTGCCCTACGCCAACAACTTTGAAATTCCTTTCCTGTAAACTACAATCCCTACAAACTACAACTCCACTTTAAATCCTAACAACAGAGTAATTTATAAATATAGATTATGAATGTGATAAACATCATTTATATTTATAAATGAATGGGCATGGTGGAGCAGTGGTGAGCACTGTCTGTGGGGCCTTTCTGTGTAGAGTTTGCATGTTCTCTCTGTGCCTGCGTGGGTTTTCTCTGGTTGTTCCGGTTTT
>CAKAOI010039327.1:0-20123 GCA_916701655.1 Sebastiscus albofasciatus
GGGCTGTCAGATGGTGGCAGGACTCCTGTGAAGCCTGAAAATCTCTCAGGAGAGAAACTGAGAAAACTACACTACACTACACTACACTACACTACACACACGCAGCTTGTTCCACAGAAGAGCCAGTCTTTATCATGACAGCTCCGAAACTGACTCAGTGGTACGGAAGTCTACAGAAACAGAAGTAGCAGGATGATGCTGCTGAGCGTGTGTGTGTGTGTGTGTGTGGGGGGGGGGTGACACTTCCTTACATGGATCACTGGGCTCAGTGCAGCTGCTGCTGCGACTTGTGTGAGGAGACAAATCAGATCACAGCAAAGAAAATACAGCATCAGTATACGTAGAAATAGTTGAATAATAAATGATCTAACAGCATCTCATTGCAGTTCATTCAAACATGGGACTACAGCATCATCATCATCATCATCATCAGATCAACTTGAAATGTAGCATAGTAAGCAGCATCCTGTCACTTCTTGTAAACACAAACACGTCTTCCTGCTCAGACACACAACAACCAGAAATGTCCTGAACATTCAGAGAGAATAAATCCTGCAGCAGGAAGGATCTCTGCAGACACGCACCACTAATTAGCAATAATCATGACTGAGTAGGATGATTTTAGGAAATGTTTACACTGGTTATAGGCTGGAAATCCTGCTGATGTTGCCTTTGATGTATATTTGATGAGCATAATATTATAGGGTAACAGCTTGTCGTCATGAACAAAATATACAAATTCAATCCATAAACCAAGAACCGAATGATGCAGCTGACAAACACTGATGCGTTTAAAAAAAAAAAAAAAAAGGAGATAATATAAGTGAAGTACAACAGGATGAATTATTTCCGTGTCACTGACGCAGAACAATATCAACACAAGTTTGCCTCCATGTATAATTTCCCCTGAAGAGGGGCTGATTTCACAAGAAACAGCACTCATCTTTAACTTCTCCCTCTCTGGCAAACGCACTGACTGGATCATCTGTGTGCCACCGTGCACAACAGAGGAGAGAAACCAAGCTAGAATAATCTCCACTAAAAACAAATGACTTCCTTCATTAAAGAAGAATGATACAGGATCTTTCTCTTTGTGTTCCTTCCTCTCAGGAATCGTCCCTTTCAGATGTTTTCTCTGGTTTTATCAGCATAAAACTGATTCATGTTACATTTTATCTCCATCCTCTTCATTCATCCTGCCTGATGTAGCTGTTAATCCGCCTTGTAACCTCACAGCTATATCTCCCAGCAGGAAGTTGTTGTGCAGCACACTGGGCCATGATCACAGTCCCAGCAGCAGATCTGCCCTGCTGACAGCAACCAGAGCTAGGAGCTACTAATGATTACCATTTACAGTGAGAACGATTCAACTGATGAGGAAAGATAACAGTTCTCCACGCAGACACACTCAGATATTCAGCAGCTCAGCGTGATGCTGATTAGGGAGAAACAGCTGCTGGACCTCATGTTACTGACACACACAGGAAGACAGAGAGTGGAGAAGCCTCATTAAACTGACCAAAGAGATTCAGTCAATGGGAGTTGTGTTTTTATTAATTGGAAGTGACACACCAGAGGGATAAGATAAAATAATGTGAGGAAGAGAAAGCAAAACAATGTAGTTCTAGATTTGCCAACACATCATCAAACACGCTCTCTGACCTGGAAGAGTTAAAACAAAAGAAGAATCTTCTACGTGAAGAGTCGACCAGAAGCTGATCAGACACAACAAACACGTGAGTCTTTCTTCAAAGTTCATCCTGCTCCCATGTTTCAGCCTGATGGTTAAATTACCCTAGACAAAATACTGCAGCCTGAACACAACAAGCCTCATGCAACGTTAACAAGTGGTTCAGGCCTTTAATATGAGGGTGCAGCAGAAGCAGCTGCACCTCTAGAAAAGGAATCAGAGACCATCAAACATGTTGTCAAAGCAAAGAGTCACATAAAAAGAATACTCTCTCTCTCAGCTGGCGTCGCCTTTACTGGTCACCATCATGTGGCTCACAGCCTGGCTCATATCTGACGAGCTGCCGATGATAAAGGAGCATCAGACCTGAAGAGGTGGAGCCGAGCGGAGCAGCATTTCACACTGCAGTGGAGACACAAGAGGCTGCTAGCCAGACTCTCTCTCTCCGTCTGCTGCTGCTGCTTCTGCTGCAGAGCAACAGGCTGACTGCGGCCGCCCCGACTGACCACTTTAAATGGAAATGTTACATCGATGACATCTTCCCTCCTACAAGCAGGACTGCTCCGTGTATCAGTCAAACCAGACTTGGTCTCTTGGGAAATTTCAGTGAGTGGATGTAATGGATGACAGTGTCTGAATGTAATCCAGTCACATTACTAATTCTAATTATTCCAATTATTCAGCGTCTGTGCTTTCCCCCATGATAAAGCTATCTAGCAAACGGCTCTCTTTATTACATAATATATGCATACTGTATTCATCTACTAAAAGTGCAAGGCTTGCAGAACAGTAACAACTGGCAGCTGGAGAAGAAATGAATTCACAATGTCCAATAAAGCAAAACCCTGAGCAGACACTTTCTCCTAAGCTTTTCTGTTTTATTGGTTTCTGTCACTGAGGCACAATCAGTGTTCATTGTGACTATTAACAAAGTGATGGCTTTCACATTTTTTAAATGCATGAAAATGGAGTATGTGTGTTATTGGAACTTGTATTATGAATATATATTAGTTACAAGAGAAAAACATTTTTTTTTACTATCCTAATGCATTAAGTTTGTCACTTGTGGATGAATAAGAACACGCTGCATTGTTTAGTGTTGGGTTATTTTATTTTGGAAAACATAAATCTGCAATAATTAAAGGTCAAAGCTCATATTTCAAACAGTCATGACTCATAAACTGAGTTTCAGGTTGTGAAAAACCTTTTCATATTGCCTGTATAAAATATTTGAATGTTCCTCTGAGCTCAGATGTCTGTTAATAGATGTGAAACTAATGTATTTTTATTCCCTTTATATGCTCAGCTAAGCCTGGTTAATGTCAGTAAAAATACAGCAATGACGGGTTTTGAAATAAAATACTGAACAGAATAAAAAAGAACAATTACAGCAGACATTTGATCAGTTGCTGTGGAAACTGGTTCTGCCAAGAGGATTGTTTTTAATTAGTTAAATAAAATGTCTCTCTCCTTCAACTGCTTGGATTATAAGTCTCTTCCTCTCATTTCCCTCCATCTCCATCTCTCTGTGTGTCTCTCATCGTCATCTATTCAAATTCATCTCCAACTCTGCTTCTTTTTTCTTTTGTTTTCTTCCACCGGAGTTGTTATTTTTCTGCTTTGGGTGAAGAGGAAAGGTGATTCAGCATATGTCAAAGGTTTAGAGAGAGATCAGCGTTTCTGTTACAAACTCTGAGATGGCTGGATGAGTATCTAACATGAAATATGTTGCTGTTGTACCTGGTGCTCTACTGAAAGATACTAATGGTTTCAGAATGAAGTAAAAATGCTTCGACAACAACAAACTGAACACACATCAGATCTTCCTTTCAGCAGTTTAACAGCAGGATGTTGAGCTGAGCTAATAAGAGATGCAGGGTGGTCAGTTTCTGTTTCATTGACCGAATGCTGCACTAACTTATTTATCTTGTTTAGCTCTCTAGACAGGACTCAACTGTAGATAACTGTAGTTTAACTATACGTCCCAATTAGGACTTTACATAAAGCCAAAACACAACTGTACAGTACAAACAGAGTGCAGACAAAATGAAACACAAGGCAAAGCAAAGTAAATGAGACAGCAATGACATACTGCAATACAAACAGACTGAGCTGACCTGTTTAGCTCGGTCTACTCTACCAGCTACCACCAACTTTAGTTTGAGGGCAAAAAAAGTCCATTTCTTCTGCACCTACTGTGTTTTCATAAATATGTATTGGTGAGGTGTGAGGGAGGCCAGTGGAGTTCCACTCTTACGTTCCTGAATAACAAGTATTTGCTGAAAGTGAAGGTGACAAACCGCAGAATTGAGGAAGTTTGGAAAAGTCTCGGCTGTAAGGGGAGGACAGGACACACCTGAAGCTCCCTATCGAGATTCATCACCACTGCTGAAGAAGACAGGGCTCTAGCACTGATATTTATGGCTCACAGCTCACGTTTCCTTCTGCTTCCTCTCTACTGCCGGAGGCTGCAGAGAGGCAACAGCCCCTCGTGACTCCAGCTGGACCAGAGAGACCCAAACAGTAGGAATTAAACCTTCCTACAGTTCACAGAACAAAGCAGGTGTGTGATCAAGTCAGAACAGCAGCCAGAAGGTAAAAAATGTTCAGACATAATATTTCATGCTGGAGTCCTACAGTTACTGCTCAGCATGGAGCGTTGATAGGCCTCTCTGTCAGATCTCACAAGAGCTGATACTGATAAGTATAATTTAAAGAACTTCTGTAACAACATGTCAGTCTTTCTAGTGAACTAAATCTCCAAAATCTCCAAAATCTAAATTAATTTCTGGTTGCCAAAAAGTGTTTCTACCAGTTTCCTCCAGGATGAGAAGTTAACGGGGTTAAAGTGCTGCCATGTGAGCCGATCTGATCACCATAACTCCCTAGACTCAGGGCCCCTCCAATAATTTGTGTTAAAAGTTCTGAATAAAAGCTAAAAGCTTGTTCTCCCTGTCTTAAACTGTTAATGTGCAAATGCGTCTGACTGCTGTATGGGGAAAAGTTTGTTTATTGTGACATGTATCTTATTTTATGGTGGCCAAATGGACAAATAATTCTTATTTTCAATAGGCATAATTTGAAATGATATCAGACCATTATCTCACTCCATTTTTCGACTGATCTACAGATGGAAACTGTGCAGTACAGCTTCATTGAATCAGCACATTGACGAAGCACTTACAGTTCAGAGAACTGCATTGGACATTAGAATGTAAAACATCACACACAGAGCCTCTTCTGCTTTTTGCCTATTTAACAAAGATGTTTATTTTTTTCCCTAAAAAGAAATGCAGCCTGACATCATGTCATTATTAAAAGTGGAGTCAGTGAATTGGTCCATTTGCCAGCGTTCCCTCCTGAAAGGCTCAGAGAGGGAAATGATGTACTGACTGAGAGGAGGACGCTGTGGACATAAACACTAACTGCTTGATGTCCTGATTCAGAGGAATATCTGCTTCTGTAGAAATTAATCTGCGTTGCTGTCAGAGTCTCTCAGTAGGACAGAAGAAACTAACAGAGTTTTACATTTCCACTTTCCTCTTTGTTAAATATTTATACGACAGCCGACAGTCCAACAAGAATTTAGTTTCTAATTTAGCTCCAACCAGAGGGCGGTGATCTGATCAAAAGTGTCATGTGGGTGGAAATTTAAAAGGACAAAACTTGGTAATATATATCTGTTAAAGTTATACTTAAATGATCTCAATGGGAGGTTCTACGTGTTCTGAGTATCACAGTCTTATAGTCAAACCCAAAGTCAGACTCAAGGCTTTTCAACCGTAGAGGAAACTGCTTCGACAAAGTTTCTGAAACACCAAACTTCAGACCTCAATCAGAAGCGATGCCAGTGAGAAGACCAGTATTTCTCTAACAGCTGTCTGGGCTGCATGTCAGTCTCCCAGGCAGGATGCCAGAGGGACGTCAGAGCATGGAGCAGAATGGATGACAGTGATCACAGCACAGTGAAGGGTTATCTGTAAAACCGCTGCAAAGCGATGAATAAAACATACTGTATCAGCTGAACATTTGGCCCCGTCTCTCTCCTCTGGCACTGAGTCAGATCCACAGATCCATGTTGTCATTTCAAAACCTCCATCACTGCCTGTGTCTGTCTTGTATCTTTGCCTTTGGGACAGATTATGCCTCTTTGCTCCCTCACTGTTCCCATCCTGTCCTCTCCTGCTGTGACTGGCTGCTCCTTGTCCTTTACCATGGCTAGAGGCTGCTAATGCCAGCCGGTTGGTTCAATAGTGAGAATTGTCATGCCAGCCAGCTGAGTAACCTCTGGCAGTATGGCAGCGTGTGTGTCTGTCAGTGGATTGTGTTATGTTTCCTCTCTCCTCCTGGCCTCCTGCCTGCTGTGTCTCTCTTCACCTCTCTGTGGGTCACATCCACTCCTGGAGCCTCTCCTGACGCTGTCAGCATGACACATGACATTAACACAACAGACCCTGATGCCATTCGACCTGTGGAGAGTGAACCCGGAGTCAGTGTGTCTACAGACCTGTCACTGTGTCTAATGTTGGTCTCAACTCACTGCAGTGATACAGCTGCTGGCAGACTGAGAGGAAATATTCACTCCTACAACACAAAGAAACTGCCAGTAACAAAAAAAAAAACAGAACATAAGATACAGCAGAAACAGATGAGGTTCTTTAATCTCCAACTCCTTGTGTAGTGACAGTAAAACATTGCACTACTCGCTCATACAAAAACACAAACCACAGGCTACAGAGATCTATAGTTGATCCAGGAACAGCTCAGTGTTTAGTGTTTGTATTTCACATGAAAATGTTTCATCTCCTCCCACCTTCTATCCATCTATTGAAAATGTAAATGTTCTCCACCCACATTCCTTCTCTCCACCTAGAAAGCCAGCAGCATTGGCATTCGTGGGCCTTTTGGGCGGCCACAGAGTGCTGCCTTAGATAAGCATCAAACAGCAAAGATAAGTGAGCATGGCCAGCCCTCTGGCATTATCTCTGTTAGGATGCTCCAGCTGATGGCCATCCAAACACAGATGATGTCAAGAACCGGTGACAAATGCGTGTTTTGGATTCACAGTGATGTTACAATGCTGCCAAAAACAGAACTAGGCTGGACCCACAAAGAGCCAAAAGAGCAAAAGAGGAAACTGAGGTTTGAGGTCAGTTCTTGTTCACTTTTAAACTCCCACTCAATCAGACCTATTATTGTTAGGAACGTTTCCTTATTAAATATATTTGTTAGGCCTGAAGTGTCATGGGTAATCTTGGTATAACTGCAGTTGAACCAGTTCAGTCTTTAAAACTGCTGAGTGGAACATTAAAGCTTCTCATCATCGGCCCGATTAGCTGTCGTTGAAATCAATAGGCGGTTTAGAACATATTGATTAATACAGCAAGGCTAGGGATCAGCATAAATGTAGATAAGCACAGTGTAGCCGTCTTTAGCCCTCTAGCTGTTCTGGGATATCAGAAATTACCACCGAGCCCTCTGAAGGTGTTACACACCTCATGTGCACATTTGATAATCTCGGTGATTTTCTAACAGCCACACGCTCATGCCCTGGAAACATTTAGATAAGACAGCTACAGTTAACAAATAAGCCTACAGGTTCCTCACAGTGGAGTATGATGTCTTCTATAGCTAGCATTCATATGCAAGTCTTTTTCCATCTTACAAATGTGATCATCTTGCAATATAGTGCAACATAATAACAGCATAAAATGTCACAGTGCATATTTTCATCTTGACTGATAGCATAATTAATGTGAGAGGAGATTGCTCTGTTCAATAAAGGGACATTAATAATCAGCTAAAAAGATAAAAAGAAAAACAAGATTCAAGGAACAACATCAACAAACATTGCAAATTTCCCCATTGTGGGTCTAATAAAGGAATATCTTATCTTATCTTATCTTATCAAGGAAGTAAAGTGCTGAGGTCAATAAGGAGGCCGTGGTTGGAAGTCACCTTTTGATCATGAACTGGTAAATTGTTGTTCAGTTGGTCAGTTAGCTGGTGATACTATGTGGAGAGAGGGAGTGGCAGGATATGAGTTGCAGTCACAATAAGACATCTCAAAACTAAAAGCTAAGGCGAAAACGTTCTGCAGCAAAAGAGATAAAGGTTTGAAATACTGAGGTTCAGCACCACGGACAGCTCCTCACATCAGACAAAGAAAAGCAGCAAGTCCACACAGCTGTGAAGCAGAAACAAGGAACTGTCTGGCTTTCATGACAAACAACGAACTGATTATCAAATATGCTTTCAAGTTAATGAAGTGTGAATAGACTAATCGATTATTCAGCTCATTGCTTCAGTGCAGCATCGTCCCACATGAGCAGACTCACTTCAGGTCCTTCTCATGAGGAGGTGTTGGCCTACGGTGGTGGTCCTGCTGCCGTCTCTCTCCGCAGCTCTGTGAGATGGAACTGCTCCAGTCAGACTCATTCTTCTCTCTTTACAGGTTTACAGCTACACAACAGCTGCCAGAGTGTTTTATTGGTTCTTATCAGCCTCCCCTCGCCCCTGCAGCAGGAGTCACACCACATCTCTCTGATCTGATGCTGCTGCTTCACACAAATTCAATACATTTATTTATGTAATGTGCCTCAGCGCAGAGATTGAAACATCTTAATGTCACATATGGATGAGACATGGTATCACCTAGTGGGGAAATGCTGCGATATTTAAACAAATAATGGAGCGTTTTAGGGGCTGTTGGTTGAGCGGGAACATAAAGACAAGTGAGACAAGGAAAGAAAGCGGTTTGTCAAAATGTTATGAGGACACGTCCCTCCTGAGATATAACAGATTTTGACAGCGACAATAATAAAACTGCAGTCGTCTGGATTACAGGACAAAACTATTATACGTGTTTTTCTCATAAAATACAAAACATTTTCTTATATTTATTTGTAATAATTATGTGCCAATAAATAAATGGAGGCTGATATCAATGAATATGATGTGGAGTTGAGTGCATCTTTCTCCAACCCAGTGGAGTGGATCGCTGGGACGAGCAGCTTGGAGCTCCCAGCCAGCTGACACATCTTCCTCCAGCACGGAGTCAAGGTGATTTATGTGTAAAGAGATTTCATATTCCCCTTAATCTTCTTTGCTCTCTGAATATATTTTTGAGATGTCTTGCAAAGCATTTTGATCTATGAAATGTGCTACAGTATAGAAAAAGAGATTGATTTGGTTGGCTTGCATTTCAAAACAGAGTGTGGATAAAATGGGGTTGAGCAGAGAAGAGAGGATGAAGAGAGGAGGAGGAGGAGGAGATTCCATCATCCCATGGCAGCGGATGATGTGATGAACCTGAAGCGCATTAAGCCTCATCTCTGAAACGTCTCAACTTCTATTCACAAATATGCTCTCAGTGATCCTTTCACATGACTGTATTTTACAGTGCACAGACATGTTCAATAGAGTCAGAAGTGTTGAATGTGGAAGTTTGCTTTGAGCAGACGACTTCAGATGGTTTCTACCAAAGTGTTAAACTTAGTTTCACCACATTAACCTGTGAAAATCCACAGCAGCCAAGCTGACATTAAAACGACTTCAAACATGAGCATTGTAACTCAACAGGAGATGAACAAAGCAGCTAAGAAGAGGGATTACAACAACTGAGTGACAGAGACAGGAGAGAAAGCTGACTGCCATCAAAAAGTCATGATGTGTACAGTATGCAACGAGAAGATGAAATATGAAGCAGGGAGTTTAGTTTGAAAGCTTATCAAATGTCAAGACATTGCACAGCGGTTTATGCTCCTTTGAGGCAGGAGGAGGAAACACAGCACAGATCACCTGACAAACTGCAACTGGCAACCAAAGAGAGGCACATCAGGATTTCTGTAAACGTCTTCAGAGTGACCCTTCACAACGTATTTCTCTCCTCTTCTCTCCAGCTGGTTGTGATGCTCCAAGCATCTTCAGTGTGTTTCTCTGATTGAACGAGGCCCTCAGCCACTGACACACACACACACACTGGACAGGACAACTCAGGAAACACTTTTGACACTATAGTTTTCCTTTAAAAAGGTTATTTCTCAAACTTACACGACCGTATGAAAGGCAATAAACACCTGCAGGCAGAAAAATCAACATAATAAATGGTCTAAAAATGTAATGATGATAATGAAGTTATTAGTAATGAGTTAAAACTCATCCTTGAAACTTCACTAAGATAACTAAATGTTAAAATAAAATGATGAAACATATTTTCACTGTGAAGTCATTACTGTGTCCTGCTAGTATTTAAATATAAATCATATCATTCTTTGGATATTGATCAATTGGAAAATGAATCAACCTTTCCGTCCCAGACCTTTCAACATTTACTGGCAGTCATCAGACCAGATTAGTCCAACAAAGGTTGACTAAAAGCCACATGCTCACTGAGCCATGGAGGCTCAATGGACTGAGCTGAGACAGCATTGATTTATAGTCACAAGTTCAGCATCACGTTAGTGTGAGCAGAAAGACTGTTCTATTAGCACGCTGACAGAGGCAGTAAAGCTGTTATATCATTGAGATTAGATGGGGACAAGTTTAATTATCACTATGGAAACAGCAAAGACAAATCCTCCATTAACACAGCAAGTCATGACTTCAACACCGAAGTTATAAAAAAACAGCTAGCATCCCTTAAACCTTCACAGTAATATAACAACTGCATAAAAAGTCAACAATAACTCAATAATGTTCAGAGAAGAATGAAAAGATGTTGGAGCGGTTTGAACTCACAGGCAGCTTCCTACACACTCAAGTGAACACACACCGCTCAATATGCAGCATGACATGTGTAAAGATTTGAGTCCATTCTGAGGCGAGACAAATGTAAATGAGCTCAAGAGGAGTGGATGACTCTATATTCCCTTCTGCTCGCTCCTCACAAAGTGACACATCTCAATGTACAAACAGACTCAGTCTGAGAACCTGGACAATATTTGCAAGTTAAAAGGCAGAGCCAGAGCTGTGTGAGATTTTCACATCAATATCATATTGAAGTCTGTGATTTACTATATGACAGTTATGGTATAACAACCTGGTGGAGAGTGTGGATTTGAATGGTATTCATAGTATAAATATATATCTTTTGTGTGGACAAAACAGTGTTCAATTTCTGCACTTGTGGTTTTCTGGATTTGGAAGTATTTGACATCCAAATACAATCCTATGTTGTCTGGATGCTGAGGTGGAACTCCAACAGGTGGAGGACCAGCAGTCAGCAGACAGTGCAGACAGACTTCAGTGGTGAGAGAGGATGGATTAAAGAGCAGATGATTTTCCATCAATCTAACTCGATAACTATTTACAATAAATGGTTTACTACTCAATGTGTGACTGAACTTAACACATTAACTCTCTCAATTGTACCGACATTATAAGAATCCGCACACACATATGAGCAAACCTAAGAGAAATCTAAAACAGCACTTTTATATTTAGCCATATTCAGTAAACTCCGATGTTTCAATGCTACATGATTATTTTCATGTTCTTCCTGCAGCATGTTTTCTGTCTGCTTCTTCCCCCAGGAACCCAGGAGAATATGGACGGCACAGCGCTGCTCCTTAATCACGGAGCTGAGGGAATATTCATTAGTACATTAGCTGTAGGTCGTCTTCACAATCCTCACAACCTAAACATTTGTCACTTCCATGCAGAGCACTATTGTGAAATAACATCTTCTATTGCCAAAACCAGTAAAACAGTTGTCAGTTGTCTGACTGACAACTGACTCAGGGTCTGATTCTGCTCCTCTCTCTCTAGCTTTGCTGCACATCACTGGAGAGCCTGCTGCTTAAACGCCTGCCTGCTTTCCCTGAAATGTAATCCAAGCTGGAACCGTGAAGCAGCTGCACAGTAGTTTAGGGGGAATTCTCCAGCTTTACACCACTTAGAGAGCTTGTTCTCAGCTCAGTCTGCTCTATCGGTCAGACTGTATTTCATTGTCAACACGGAGAATAGTCTTTGGATAGCTCGTTCACAATATAGAAAGCTACATCAATTCCACAATGAAAATGAAATGAAATGAAATTTATCAGCTTGTTTTTCTTCCTCATAAAATGAAATATGCTTTTGTGTCAAATACTTAAAGTCTCCAGGTGTCACTGAAGAGAAACAAGAGTCAGTGAGAATCTCAGGATCAAATCTTTTCTCTCTGCACAGCGGCACTCTGATCCCAGAGGAATGAAGCTGATATCAGCTTTTGACATCCTGAATTTCTTTTCTCTTCTACCCCTTTTCTCTGGTTCTCTGTCATATTTCCCTCTCTCAAGTCATTTTTGAAAAAAGAAAAAAAAAAAAAAAAAATCACACCAATATGACACCAACTTTCCCAATCTAACAACCATCCACAGCTACAGTAGCAAAGTAAAGTTTTCCAAAAGTGAAAAAAGGAAGAAGTCCCTTCAGATCTCAAAGCTTACAGAACAGATGTCAGATGTGTGAAGAGTCTGGAGGTTGAATTTGATAGAAGCCAATGCAGCATTTTTCCATATATGTACCATTTTATAAAGACTTTGCCAAGAGTCCATAAACATCAGCTGTTAATACAACAATCCCATAATGCACTCTGTCTCTGACAATAACCAGCAGGGTCTGATACAACCTTTAAATCCAGACCGAATATTTGTATCATGTTATTAAGAAACAAGCTCTGATCAGCCAAACAAGTTTATTCCAGAGACTTTTTAATGCTTTGATTTTATGTCTCTGTTTTTATTATTATGTGGGGGATTGTTTGATACATGAGTCAGTTTTATTTTTATTGAAATGAGAAACTGTGACTTTGAGCTTTAAATCTTCTTCAACGAAGAAACAACATAGATGCTGCTGGTGAAAGTGCTTTAAACCAGTTGCTATGTGTGAGTGCACATGTGTGTGTGTGTACAGAATACATGTGCAAACGTACTGTACATTCACTGTGTATTTGGGATATTGTGTGCAAAATATGAGATATGAGATGCTGCTGCAGTCCCCAAAGCCATGAAGCCTTTTCCAGGATGGTTTGAAGAAGTTTAGTCACATCAAAGAGGATGTTCAGAGATCTTAATGAAAGTGTTTAGTGAATATTTCAAAGCACATCCCTGATGTCATTACACAACACATCTCTGCTTGTGGGCTCCTCCTCCTACACAATAAATCCTTATGTGATTATTTCAAAGCTGTGAACCAGTGATGTATGAAGGTTTTATATCACAGAGGAAACCAACTATTTTACACAAAAACTCAGCTGCATTGAGCTTCGTGTGTGTGTGTGTGTGTGTGTGCATCCAAAGCCACTGTGATCCACGCTGCATGGTGGGAAACCTAATGAGGAGACAGAGAGATCCCCACAGACGATCACACACTGATTCAAACACACAACACAAGCAGCTAATGTCAGATCCCAGTGGAGAAGACTCATTACTCAATACATCGACCCTTTATAGCCACTGTACTGTTGTACACATCACACACAAAACACCATGTTGATGATTATAAAGCAAGAAAAGCAGCTACAGGAGGAGGTCCAGTGATGTGTAGGAGGAGAGAAACATCCTATCAACTTCCACTGCCAGAAGAATAAGTACAATCAGCTGAGCCCTAAACCCTCATTCTGATTGGACTGCATGTGAAGTAGCTGTGATGGAGGCTGATGGGAAAGTACATCCAGAAAGAAGAGAACAACTAGACTAGAGGGAACATTTTCTGTAGTGTAGGGGAGAAGAAAAGAAAGTGATTTCTCTGAACCTCACAGCCAGGCCTCCATCTTGTTGTCTCCATGGTGTGTGAACGCCTCAGGAAAGAGTGTGTCAGTAATGGAAATGTGAAGTGTTTGGCTGAAGAGTGGAGAGAAAAAACAGCGTTTCCAAAAAAACAGGATGATCAGTGCCAGATATCTGACAACCAACTGTGCTTTTCGTTTAGTTTTCTTCTTTTTTTTTTGCACCATACAAATAGTTATACTCTGCTGTTCTGTGTGAGATGCTGCTGTGTCAGATATTCTTTAAATTAATTTGATTTGTTGCATTGATTTCCAGTATAAAAGTTAAATATGAAGTGAAATACTTTTGCTGACGAGTAGTTTTTGTTCTTTTCTTTCCTCCTAAGTTTGCAGTTTTGTCAAATGGAAATCAGCAGAAACTTACTTTAACAGCAGAATTTAATAAAAGACAAGCATCGATGTTATGGTTTCCTTCAAGCTGGAAATGAAGGTTGAAAACTATATTCTAACAGCTGTGTTATATCACTCTAGCTGTCGATTCCAATTTCAAAACATCTCCTTGAATGCATGTATTATGGTTATGGAATGGGTATGAAAAGCAAAATAAATACGATTTAAACTGCAGTGCACTTTTATCTCAGCCACACTGAACATTATCCAAATGCAGCTCATTTTTTTCAGTAATTTCTCAGAGAAAGCAACACAAAAGCACAACAATGAAGATTTAATTGAGTACGTTGAGAATAAAATGTAGAGTCGAGGTCACAGAAATAATAGCTGTGAAATAAAACAGCACTTCAGAATAAAAGTTGCACTGAAATGCAGCAGGAAGTTGAAATGAGATGTAACACTGATGTTCTCCCATTATTTAAATACATGATCCTCTCACAGCGTGTTCACACTATTGACCTGATTATAAAATAATAAAAACCCTGATAAGGATCATCACATACTGTTCACCTCCACGCAGCTCTGTTTATCTCTGCCTTCAGTCAGTGAGCTCAATGAGATCCAACTGTAAACACACTGAAAGACTGAACCCACAGTCATTCCTCTATTCACACATCACATACAGTATATACTAGATTCATTATCTGAGTCACTGAGCGAGCTGCACCTACTAAAGATGGTTATTAAAACTAATCAGAGAAGAGCATGTGGAACCTGTGTTGAGATTAAGACATTAATTCCACTGCAAATTGACGAATCTGTGATTTCAAAATAGAGTAATAATCGTCCTTGTGTGCGGTGTAAAGTGTCCTGTGGTAGGCTGTGAACTTCCCAACTAAATACAGACAGTTCACCTTATTGCTAAAATTATTACCAAAACCCTTCTACATTAAGGCTGAATGAGACATTTTAACTGCCAACAAAAGGTTTTAAATGACAGCAACTCCTATAAAAAGTTGATTTCTCAGCACATTCAGCGGCTAGTTATCTGCCAGCTCAACATTTATATGGACAGCAGGAAAAGCTGCCAGTGGGAACTTCAGTAATGGGTTTTGTTTGACAAGAAAAACTGCAGCAGGATGAACAGATTTAGATCTTTGATGATCAAAATCACAGCACCATTTTTATCTTTATCTGTGACCTAAACTACATCTGAGCTTCTAAACCTGCACACTGCTTTCTGATCGTCGTGTTGTGTGGAATGTCTGAGCAATGAACCTTATCTTAACAAGAACTGTCTTGTTTTTCTACGACACAGAAGTCAAACTATCCCATTAGTGCTTTGGGATCGACTGATTCATTAAAGGGAAGATTGAATTAGATAAAGTTACACAGGAAAGATCATTTGTCCCCTGGTTTTTATCTTTATCTTTCTCAGCATGTCAAAACGCTGTATATCCAGAAGTAACGCACACTATCCTTTAATCAGATGCGGTCTCCTAATGAGGGTCACTGTCCACATTCAATCTGTTATCTTTAAAAGTAAAAACTATCCTCAGGACATAATAAAGCATCAACAGCTCACAATAGTATAGTATTTGTCTTGGTAATATTTAGGATCCCCGCAGTTAAACATTTTGAAATAGCTTACATGATCAAATATTCATTAATGACTACCAAATGATTTGTAAACCATGAATAATTAAAGTGGGCGGCTGTTGTTAAGCACTGTTTACATTGTGTGAGAGAGTTCGGGGGGTTGTCGGGCACCAAAAGGGCTATGAATTTAATAAATAAATGTTGTTGTTTTAATTTAAGTATTCAGATTAAAAAAAAAACATTTCAGTACTAATATTTCAACTTACAAAATGTAAAGCTTCACAGACAGTGCTGCTGTTTCCTATTATTATTTGAATAAAACATTTACCATTTTGTTCTGTAATATTTCCAGCATTGAAAAATTAAAGAGGACTGCTGTGTGAGCTCATTGTGTGCGCGTGTGTGTTGTTTGGGAGGTTCCATTCCAACGATGATGACAATAATGGTTCCGGAATCTGACATCACAGAAGTTCTCGGAATAGAACATTCTAGCTGTGTTCATTAATTCAATATCTTCACCCTTTGAGTTCAGACGCAGAGAGACTATCCAGAGTTTGTCTGTTTGTTTTCCACAAAGATGTTCACAACAAGCCTCAACACCTCGCAGCCAAGTGACCTCATGGTAAGTAGATTAAATGTGTTGTTTAATTTGTGTCCTAGAAGATAAATACCAAGTCTCTTCTCAAAGGAAAATCATCCTAAACTGCTGCTGATAATGTGAATGTAGGGCATTTCAGCCCTCCAAGTATCCTCCATAACATCCTCCTCACTGCTTCAATATGGAGAAAATTCAGAAAGTCACAATAGTCAACATACATGAGCCTACAGGGTTTGTTATTGGGGATCAATGTGTCTCCACACAGGCCGCATTTCCTTCATATACATCGCTGACTTTCAATAGATCTTCAATTGGCAGATGGACCTGGCTCAAGTGTATGGATAATTAATGCTCAGATAATGTTAATTTGACTCTTTCATTTTTATCCATGTGTCAAAAAATATTAACTTTGTCAAGTGTTGAACCATTTGTATTTTAATTTGAAAGAAAGATATTTGTTTGCCAAATATAAAATTAAATGTTTAATATTTCACATTTATAAAAACAAATCTGTTGACTGTTTGGAGGCTGTTGGATGGAGGCAGATTTGAGAGGTAATTGGCAGATAAAGCCGATGAAGGACCTCAGTAGTAATTAAGTAATGGAGACCACTGTGAGGAGAGCTAGAACTCTTTGTGTGCACTCAATAGGAGTGAGTCAATATTTTGAAGAAGTCCAACACACTCACCATGTTTCAAGAATAAAAATTGTCTTCTTCCTCTCTGTGTGACTCTCTTACAGTCCGCCCTTCTCCTCCTCCTCCTCTTCCTACTTTCCGTCTCGTACAGCTCTGATAGATGTCCGACCATGACAGCCTAAAGTGTAGATCTGAAGCTCCACAGCAGAAACCTTTTAACTGTATTAAACTGTCACACCACCATTCTTCATGCAGCTCACTGACATCAACGGTTTTAACATGGAGGCTAGAGGACTAAATCTCTCTCTGCTGGTTCACCTCGTCTCCCTTTCTGGGTCATGTGATCTCTCTCATGTGGCCTGTTAAAAGTCATTGCTGATATTAAACACCATGATGACATTAAATACCATCTTCAACATAATTACTGGCATTTAAAACTATAGTTTGCTATTTAGACTACCAGTCTGGGGCTCCTGAATCTGACATCATCATGTTTAAGAATCAAGAGAATTTACTGGCTAATTGTTGATGTTAAAATGACAAGTGTGTGTTTTTAAACCCTGGCTGTGTTTGTCTTAGCAGACTGAAGATGTGTCATGATACTTCCACACACAAAACCTATGATAAAGGTAGGGCTGGGTATCAAACCTTTTTTTATACTACTAACATACTTACCAAAATGTTTCTTTCGCTCTGAAACTTCAGATCCATGCTATTTATTTATTCCTTGATCAGATAATTATTGATTCAAATAATAATTTGCCAAATTTAGACAATATTTAATTCATGCAAAACTCCTGTAATTGCATTTCAAAACTTATTACTGAATAGAAATAAGTGATGTACAGTCGGTATATGTGATGCAATTGCTGTGTCTATTAATACTAGCTGTGAGAGAGAGAAGGCCCTCAGAGGTTGAGGTTGAATCCTTGACAGGTAAAAGATGTCAGACTCACTGAAGCACAACCTCTACAGCACTTCACCTGTTTAAAGCTGCAGCCAGAGAAAGAAGACAAGCACACACTCTGATCCTCCGCCATGGGATGTAAAAACTAAAACCTGTCATTAAATATCACTTCACTCCTCATCTCAGAGGACCTTGGTGGTTAAAATACATGCTGGATCTGATCTCTGACACACCGATGCTACTTTACTTTCTCTGTATGTGGTTGCTTTGTGTCTGCCAGCATCTGGCCTATGAAATATACAACAAGCAGAAAAGTAACACAGAGTCAAAGGTCTCCATCCGACTGGGTTATTCCTAGAAAACTGATGGAGATCCTCTTTCACATAGAGCTCACAGTAGCTGTTACTCAGTGTTACAAACGTACAGACACACACACACACACACACACACACACACACAGTGTGTGTGGATGAGCTGCTGAGCTGTGGAAGATGGAGGATACTGAAACACAGCTAGAGGAAGGAAGTAGAAGCAGCTGCTGAATCTCAAACGTGATGAGGCTCTGAGAGACAGAATGTACAGCGATCATCCTCTCATAGTCTTGGATGGATCTCACAGTAATGACACACATCACCAGACAGCACAGTTTGCCGACTTAATTATACAGTGATCAGCCATTACATTAAGACCACTGACATGTGAAGTGAATAACATTGAATATCTCGTTACAATGGCACCTGGCAGTGGGTGGGATATGTTAGGCAGCAAGTGAACATTTTGTCCTTGAAGTTTATGTGTTGGAAGCAGAAAAAATGAGCAAGTGTGAGGATGTGAGAGACTTTGAGAAGGGACACATTGTGATGGCTAGACGACTGGGTCAGAGCATCTCTAAAACTGCAGCTCGTGTGGGATGTTCCCGGTCTGCAGTAGTCGGAACCTGCCAAAAGTGGTCCAAGGAAGGAAAACTGGTGATAAGGCGACAGGGTCATGGGCGGCCAAGGCTCATTGATGCACGTGGGGAGCGAAGCCTGGTCCATGTTGTCCAATCCAATAGAAGAGCTACTGTAGCTCAAATTGCTGATCAGAACACACAGGGCATCGCAGTTTGTTACGTATGGGGCTGCGTATAGCCGCAGACCGATCAGGGTGCCCGTGCTGACCCGTGTCAACCGCCAAAAGCGCCTACAAAGGGCATGTGAGCATCAGAACTGGACCACGGAGCAATGGAAGAAGGTGGCCTGGTCTGATGAATCACGTTTTCTTTTACATCATGTGGATGGCAACGAGTTCGAAGTGTTGACTTGGCCTCCAAATTCTCCAGATATCAATCCAATCGAGCATCTGTGGGATGTGCTGGACAAACAAGTCCGATCCATGGAGGCCCCACCTCACAATTTATGGGACTTAAAGGATCTGCTACTGACGGCTTGGTGCCAGATACCACAGCATACCTTCAGAGGTCTAGTGGAGTCCATGCCTCGACGGGTCAAGGCTGTTTTGGCGCTAAAAGGGGGACCTACTCAATATTAGGCAGGTGGCCATAATGTTATGACTGCAGTCACCTGTTGTTGACACACCAAGATGACTGTGTGGCGATTTGATGGAATTGTCTTTGGTTTAGATCTTTTTGGGATCAGGATGGCAAAGAAAGTCAGACAAAAAAATGTTATTAAGCTGCAGACAGTGGGCAGCAAGTTCTGTGTGAAAGAATACACAGTATTACCAAGTTAAACAGTTAAAGTCTCTGCTCTGAGAAGAAATAATCCAGCGCCACCTTAAAATTCAGGACAGGCAGCAAACTCTACATGAGCTGAATAAAAAGAAGACGTGTGGGTGAGGAGAGGAGAGAGAACAGAATAAAGAGAGTTACTACTGTCAGTAATGGTGAAGGGAGACTCTGGTGAGACTATTTCTCACCATCTGCTCTGTGACAAAACAATAGCTGTGTCACAGTTAATTCCACAATGATACATTGAGTCATTGTCTTTAATCCCTTATTCACATTCAGGACACTGAAGTGAAACACAGTCTGTGTTTGGCAGAAGACAGTGAAACACACAGATTAACTTACAGCGCGTAGAACAGTAGAACAATAGAAGAACGCTGGAGAGCATCACTTACTGCTGATAGCTAATTACAAATATAAGAGACATTTAAACGCAACGCAAAATACTATTCCCTACATGTACTTAATTTAAATTTATTCTCTCTCTCATCACAGTTGTCACTCTTCCTGCACCTCGTCTCTCGTTCCATCCTTTTCTCCTCATCCTGTCTCCCACACTATCTCCCTCTCTCTCTCTCTCTCTCTCCCTCCTCATCTGGCACTTCCCACCATCCAGGCTGCCTGCCAGCATCACAACAGTGTTAAAGTGAATCCAATATGCTTGATCAGGCTGTGCGTTGTTCTACTATAGGTAGTGTGTTCCTGTGGGAGACTAAAGAAGCTAATTGATTCACCGCTCCGCTCCCTGAGATGGGCCAAATCAGCTCCATTAGTACAGTCATGGTTGGAGGGAAAAGAAATCTGTGAGGCCAGACGATGGAAATGAAGGGAGAAGAGATTCAGTATAGACTCAAGAAGACTGGTAGACT
>CAKAOI010039328.1:0-113861 GCA_916701655.1 Sebastiscus albofasciatus
CATAATGTTGATGGATTATCACAGATGGGTAGATGTAAAAGTTTAGTTAGAATATTGTTTTGAAACCATTATTTTTAATGACACCTGTGGTCCTCAAAAATTGACCACAGATGCTATAAATTAGAATAAAACACCCAGAATTCAACGAAAGTAGTGATCATTAATTGTTTTTGCAAAAATCATATAGTAGGGAACCACCCATGCTATTTTGGGGCAATTGGATAAAAGAAATCCATATTTATGATATAGTGAATTTTGAAAACAGTTCAGATTGGACCTGAGGACACCAGGAAGGTTAAAGCAGAGGAGCATTAGGGAACAATAGAAATCATCTTAGCTTTGGGAGCATTTTGAAATGTGACTATCTAGCTGCTGGGCCATGTTTACTCAACATCTGCAGAAAATACACTACTGATATATATATATATATTTATATATATATATATATATATATATATATATTTTAATCAGCAGTCTTGATTCAGAAAAGTACAGACTGTAGAAGTGGCGTGTGGCGATTCCAAAGGGGAAAGCCCAGTGTTTGCTAAAGGTGTTTTAAAACCAACAAAACTGTATGGAAAGGCCATGTTACACTACAGCAGCTCTCAAGGGAAAACCCCCATCTCTAGCGGTTATGACAGTTATTTGATTTTGTTTCATTTAGTTTGATTAGGACTTTATTGTTCTCTCAAGTCTGAGAATAAATATGAAACTGGAACACCAGAACAAGTCAGTTCTGATCACAAGATGATGAGTCACTTTCCTTTGATGTCTGCTGAAGCCGGTTGCGTCATTATTGTGTGTGTTTTTCATATCTGTAAGATTGAATCTGTCCTTGTTAATGAGTACTTTACTGATTCTGAATAGCTGGCTGTGTAACACCAAATCATAGGTCCTCTCTTCCGCCTGAACCTTATCTGTCTAGAGATTCATGAGAACTAGCTCCGGTGGCTCAGGGTCAAACTTCAAGTATGTCTCTTTCAGTAGAGATGTCCTGCGTGTATTAACCTGCAGGCTGTACATTGAATATTGCATTTTGTTTGATAGATGGTGGATCAAAAGTCATGTTAGATTGCTTTTCACCACATATCTATTTGTTTCTCTGTGTCTTAGTCACGTAAAACCTCAATTTCCCATCCTCTTTTTGACTGATTATTTGTCAGGCCTGGCACTATCACTGCTTTTTATTTTATTCAAGCACAAATACCATGCAGCAGGGATATGCCCGAGGATGATGGCGCAACCAATTTCTGGTGTATTTTTAACATATTTTGCAATTTGTATGCTGAATTTGCATGACAATCTGCATGTAACTGTCTACTATGGTTTTTGTTATGATGGTGCAGCTCCTTGTTTTATTGGCTTGAGTTTTTTTATCCAGTGCAGTTTGCGTATATCAGTCCCCATTGCAATTCATCTCTCATTCTTTCATGGGCAGAAATCATGTCTTTACACATCCTTTACAAGTAGAATTACATTCATTTTCTTTCATCATTCTTTCAGAAATGTATATATATATATATAATTATTTGTTTTGAACTCAACCAGTTTTAATTTGCACACTAGATTTACTAGACTGAGTGGGTGCAACTAATCACTTTTGACCAATTTATTTTTTTTAATTTTTAATCCATCAGACACACAGTAATGTTTTTTTCCCTCACATCTTTCTCTTTCTCTCTGCTGTTTAAAATTACAATAGTACAAAGATCAGGATGGTGGGGACGTTATTTTCATATGCGAATAAAATTAAAAAAGTTGACACGTAAGGGATTCAAACGACCTCAAAACGTCACACAAACATGTGTGGTTGCTAGGCAACAAAGCCTCATTAACCTTGGTATGCAGAGGTGACAGTAACAGAAGAACTCCAGCCATAAACTATGTTTGTGCCAGGGGAATTTTAACAACCTGAACCGTCTATGAGCTTGTGAAAAAAAAAAAAAGAGCTGCGAAACAGCTTCACAATGTTTTGTTATGTATCATGTGAAAGCCTTTTCATTTGGAGCGCTGACAGAGCATGAATGCTTATGAGAAATGAAACCAGCTTTACAGTACATACAAATCGATTCAGCACAGCATCCCGTTGTGTGCATGAGTGTGCTTGAGGCATAGGGAGAGAATTGGACGACTCAGTAATGCCAATAGGCTACGTATCCACGCAAAGCTACAGGTGTGCTGGGAAATATGTTTTATTAAAACAAAACAAATTCACCATTACTGCTAATTCATAAAAAAACTCACCTGTTGCTCAGTTCCACCACATGTAAACAATGGAATTGCTTCTCACTGTAAAATGTTTTTACCGAGCCCATTTAATGCTGTGTTTTTGTATTGAGTCATCACTGAATTGCTGGTTTCATATTTACATATTTGTACTTGTTATAAGTTTGGAATTTTTGAGAATTAATTTAATTTATAACTCTGCATGCGTAAAACAAAATTTCAAGCTCTATTTTGGCTGGTAAAATTAAAGCCTTACATACTTTTGAACCCATTCCAGTGTTAATTTGGCAAAATGCTTAAAGCTGCAGTGGGTAGAATTGGAGCAAATATGATTTTTAAAAAAAAGTTATTTTTATAAAACGGTCACTATATCCTGACAGTAGTGCATGAGACAGGTCATGATGTTTTAATAACAAATATTTCCCAGCACATCTGTAGCTTTTGTTGGATACGTAGCCTATTGGCATTACTAAGTCGTCCAATCTCTCCCTATACCTCAAGCACACTCAAGCACACAACAGGATGCTGTGCTGAATTGATTGGTATCCATCTGTATGTACTATAAAGCTGGTCTCATTTCTCATAAGCATTCATGCCCTGTCAGCGCTCCAAATGAAAAGGCTTCTTCAGGGCTGTTACTTGGTACAAACCGGTGCACTAAGATTGTTTATTGAAACAGCAAATACCCCTATATCAGTAAAACTGTGTAAATGACATATTCTCCCTTTCTTTCTCTCCTCTCCCTCTTTCTCCCATTACAGCTCTATTTCAGACATCTTTGGTCCTGAGCCTGCCAGAAACCCTGAGTAAGTGATTCTGCTTTCTTTGCTTCTGTCAAGTAAAATCATGTCATTTTCTGTTTTTACTGTGCTAGGAAAGCCACGCAATCTCTTCGCCATTAAAAGCATGTTTGTGTTGAAGCATTGATTGGATGTCAACACACTGTTGCTGTCAAGATTGTCACGACAGAAAAATTCACACACAAGTTACATTAGTTTCACCTTTAAGAAAAGCAATTTTAAGTGGAATTGCAAATACCTGAGTGTAGACTTTTAAATCGACATAATTGCACAATGGTCTTCCGACTAGCAAAAGAGAAGAATGTTGTTTGTTGCCATACAAAAATCGGATTCTGACCTTCAGTTTCGTTATCAGGGGTTCAACATTTGTCTTTAAAGTGAGTCTAGTATCTATGGATGTATAAAGAGAACTGGATACAGCGTTGGCTGCAGGCTCTTGTTCATTCCTATGATCGTTGCTCAGTGGCACATGAAGCCGAAATAGCTCGACTGCCATAAAAGTAACGGGATCATCCAACGATCTTCCGCATCAATTGGGCCCATAGAGCAGGCGCAGTAGCGTTTCCTTTAACCCCGCCTCCCAGCCTTCGGTCCAGCCGCAGTCTGCATCTCATTCACATGAACGGAGGAAGGGAAATAACTCTGGATTCAGCTATTAGTGCATTTTACAACTTTTAGGACCTACTGATTTAAATAAGGGCTATTAGAGTGTTCATGCTGAGACGTTGATTTACCTAAAAAAAAATCATCCGCTGAGTTACAGATGGCTCTTTCCCAATGTAAGTCTATGGGAAAAAGTCTTTTTGGGCCCAATGGCATCACGTGACGGACACGGTAGTTGTAGTACCACCGTTTGGCCACTACGAAAATTTGCTTCTAAGCCTGGTGCTCTTCCTGGGGGCTTGCTAGTATCCAGCCAGATTCCCACATATTTATAACACTCAACCATTTCAATTTGAGAAGAACCCTGAAGAGTATGGATTATTACATGCATTGTGTTTTCGGGTTGTTTGTCCGTTCGTCTGTATGTCATCGTCCGTATGTAGGTACGCTTGGAGGGAATTTCTTCAAATTCGATTTTGGTGGTCAAAGGTCAAGGTCACTGTGACCTCACAAAACACTTTTTTGGCCATAACTCAAGACTTCTTTTGACAGGCATTAATCCTAGTCTGGCGCTGATGTACGTGAAGATTCCACTTACAAATATTATTTTTCTATCCAGCGGTCAGTGTAAAAAGTCAAAGGATGGTCTCCGCTGTGAACATGATGTAATATAATGCTTTCCATTGAGTTTGGGAACTTCACTTGTTATCAGGGCAGCAAGATAGCACCCTTTTCAACAAATTGTTGGCAAATAGTGGACATTTTGTTCCTGTAGTTAGTGTCCCTGGGCTCCTGGTGGTTGTTTAGACAACTTAACATGCCAGGAAAGATGATTTCATCCAATTAAACTGTTTGTCAGAGTTATGTCAGCAATAAATCTAATTGTCCAGGGGCAGTGGTGATCAAATTTCAAACCAGTTGTAGCTGTGACTAATGGGCTGAATATTGAGTCCTAGTATTTGTGAAGGCTGCTTTCTGTATTCTGTTTTATTCTCTTTATTTCCTCGATCATTTTGATACTGGGCTGTTATTGCTGTCATCGCTGTCAAATTATTTTGACAGTGCAATAAGACAGCAACACATAGCTCTTCACCCCAGAGGACTCACACAAGCAACTGCACTGACCCGGAGCTCATTTACTCGCGATCTGAAGACAGAGGATCAGTCCGGTGTCTCATTTCCTTGGCAGCATTGCATCTTGTCTCTCCCTCTCTTTCTTGCTGATGGTGTAGCCTCGTGCTTCTAATCTAACCCCCTGTCATCGGTAGGTCACGTACAAATAACAAACTAAAGTAAATGATTATAAATGCATTTTAGCATTTCTAACCGGTTAAAAATGACACCATGTCCTCCTCTGGTTCACACTGTGCCTACTTAGTTTTTTATAATACGGAACGATGCAGATAGAAATTTAAAGAGAGAATAATTTCACACTACATGCATACAAGAGCTTTCAACTTAACTAGGCCTCTCAATCGATGAAAATACTCGCCAATAATTGCGATAAATCACATAATTGTCCATGGTTAATCGCGATTAATTGCATGATTGTCTATAGTTAATCGCAATTAATCGCACATTTTTTTTATCTGTTCAAAATGTACATTAGAGATTTGGCAAGTATTTAATACTCTTATCAACATGGGAGTGGGCAAATATGCTTGTTTTATGCAAATGTATGTATATATTTATTATTGGAAATCAATCAACAACACAAAACAGTGACAGATATAGTCCAGAAACTGCAGGTACTGCATTTAGCATAAAAAATATGCTCAAATCATAACATGACAAACTGCAGCCCAACAGGCAACAACAGCTGTCAGTGTGTCAGTGTGCTGACTTGACTATGACTTGCCCCAAACTGCATATGATTATAATAAAGTGGGCATGTCTGTAAAGGGGAGACTCGTGGGTACGCCAAAGTTTAGCATAAGTTTGGAGCGTTATTGAGGCTCCGTCGTGACGAGCTAGTATGACGTAGTTGGTATCAATTCCTTAGGTTTTCTAGTTTCAAATGATGCCAGTATCTTCACTCTAGCTGTAAAACTTAGCCCAATGCAACTTAAAAATTGCAAGTTACGTTAATGCATTAAAGTCATTAGTGCCGTTAAAACTAATTTGCGTTAACGCGGTATCATGGCAATAACTTTAACAGCCCTTATCTTAACGCATTACACACTGCAGACCATATCCTGTTTTTTAATTTGTCAAACAATGCTTTCTAAAATGTGTTTTTTCTATGGCACGTTACAGTTTAAATTAAATGTTGTCATTGTACAGTGCTGTATGATGATAAGTTAACACACCGGGCAAATCTGTTTCAAGGATATTTCACACATACTGTCACACTACTGACAACATAACATCAGCACGTACATCTGCGGACTTTGCTCTTCTTCTCTTTCTGAATGACCTTGAGGCAAAGTCCTAACCTGCCAGTATTCATTCCTAATGTCATCCCTCCACACGGCACTCACTCTGTATATAGTCATAGCACACCAGCAGTACTGTTGGGCCTCATCAACTCAATGGGCAGACGCCAAGTCTGTGCTTGTAACTAGTGTGAAAGTTCATTTTCTTTCCATCAGGCAAGGCTTTATCTTCATCCTCCTGCCTTTGTCAGACTCTGGCAATGATGACGAATTTAACTGTTGATTGTTTTAGTCCTGATCCACACTTGGCATAGAGGCCAACAGCCTGCTTACAAGTAATCCTCTTTACTTAGTTGTCTCCCCATCCATCCCCACACGTGGATTTCTGACCCAAATTCCAGCGCTGGAATTTTGTTTTTCCAGTCAAGATAAAGAGGCAGAGGACCTTGTCACTGGCTGGAGGGTGATATACATCTGTAGTATAATCAGCTAAAGAGAGCCCTTCATGTGAAGCTATAAGTGGTTCCACATGGAAGATACGGCGGTTTCATGTTATCTGAACATTTCTTATGGAGGTGATTTCAGTGTCCACCAACACTACGGTTAGGAGCCCACCGAGGCTCGCACGGTAGCAAGACATATTGATGTGGCAGTAGGTAATCCATAAGGGAAAACAGCTTATTTAGGGGCATTGAGCACTCGGTCCAGATGTGTTCCCTTGACAACAGTGAGGTTTCTTACAGAATAAAAGCAGACAATTGTAATAGTGTATTTTCTTTGTTATACCAACTGAATGAAAAGCACAGATTAGATGGTCTCAGAAAAAAAGAATATAATACTCTATGCACCATCTTCCAACTGTAGCACTAATATAAAAGAAAAACCTTGTTTACTTTAAAGGTGCTGAATGCGAAATTCCAAGCATATCTATTGCCTTTCAACTGCGGCCATGAGCTGGCCAGGTAGACATTACTCCACTATATCTTTACATAGCAAATACTTGTTTGCTGCTATATTAATGGATGTTGAATAGGGAAATGTAAGTATAGATTTGGTTCAGTATGCCATTAGGGTGCATTGTATTTACCTCTCATACATTCCTTTTTTTTTACAAAGGCCAGATTTGAAAAACAGTGAAGTGCCACGGGGCCGCATATTTACATTTCCTATGTCTGATCTGCAAAGCTAGGAATTTAAATGTGAAAACAATACACCTTTTTAATCTTAGTAGATTAATGTTTTGATAAACACAATGTTGAATTTAATGATAATTTAAATAATTTAATGATTAAAGGGCCGGTTTGAGGTTGTTAAAGGGAGACGGAGTTGGCCCACGGGCCGCCAACTGAATAGGCCTGTTGTATCAGTACAGTATTTTCTGTTCACCCTTCTGTTCACAGGGGTGCTTAGTAGTTAAGGAAATGGATATGTGTTGTGATAATCACATTTTTCACTTTATCCATTTTCAAAATTGCACGATGTAAAATGTTTATTCAAATTGCATTGTGTTATAGTGAAAAGAACAGCCTACGTTTCCCCAAAGTTGTATGCACAGTAGTCTCATTCTGTGCAGAAAGACCAATCAAATCATAAAGTGTGAGTTGATTAATATAAACGCAAAGTGTTTTTCCATCTTAAGTTGACTTAATTTTGTCAAACAGTTGACTTTGTGCCTCTCATTAGGAGAATAAGTCCCAAAATGGGAACGTTTTGTTTGTCACCGTGCTGGAAGGACCGGCCCAAAGAGCTTTGTGTTAGCATAGAAGGTAATCTTTGTTAATTGGACACACAAGGTTATATCTAAGTGATTATTACTGGTGTGAGCAACCACTTAGTCCATTGTAATGCATTCGCTGGGAGGAGCGTCAAGCACCCCGTTGCTCAAGATAGAGTCAAAATATATTTTCATTCAGTTCAGCAGCATGGTAATCAACTATATGAATACACTCAGCCTATGCACCTGCCTCCGTTTCCCGTCAGTTGATTGCAGTCTGCAGAATTTACAGTACCTCAAAGTAAAGGGGCTTTGGTGTTAATTGACTGTATGGACTGCTGGTTATAGAAGGCAGCTGCTGGCATTCATTTTGACTTCTCATTTACCATATACATTATGACTATTTTAGAGGCCTTGATAGACTCGGTCCCCTGGAATGCTAATGGTTCAAGTCGTAATCACGTTGGCAGATGCCTGACCAAAAGACTTCAACTTAGAAGTGATTAAATTGTAAGCTATTCCCTGCCGTGTCAAACGTGTGTTTTCTCGAGATACACACCCAGGTGTGTTGGTGGATGGCAGGAGAGAAGAAGGCAATTTTAAGAAGACTAGAGAGATTAGTTGAAATAAAGCGTGGTCTTTATGGCTCTGGGGCCCAGAGCTGATGCATAATCCATAAATTAATATCGTGGTTGGTAGGTAATTTACTGCTGGAAGTTTTTTGGTATTAATCAAGTGTGTGCTGAAATCAAGCAGCTGGTGTACAGAAAATGTACATTATATAACCGCAGTTTACTAATTATACCACCTGAAAGCTGCAGTGGGTAGACCCGGAGCAAACATGATTAAAAAAGGTTTTTTTATAAAACGGTATTTGGTTGCACAAAACTATAAGATGGACAACATAGATGAATGAAACCTGACTCGTAAAATGTATTTAAAAAATAAATCCAAGTTTTAGAATTAAACATTAATAACAAAACAAACGCAAAACATCTATGACTAAGTTGCATTTTTTTCTGTAGTTTATAGTCTATTTTATCTTTTCCTTATGAAGTAACACTTCTATAAACACATCTTCTTTGGCATCAGTGTTTCCTCCTTTTTGTACATTTGTACAATTTTCACATCTGTGTTCCCAAGCAGCTCAGAAACAACTTCTGTCTGTGCTTTGATAGATCAGTGTGGCTGCCAAGTTTCTTGAAACAAGGCAAAAAGAAACACACCGCGCTGATATAACAAAACTTTTTATAAAACGTTTTTTGAAATAAAGGTAACTTTGGTTAAAAACAAGTGAATACGTCTCACCTTATCGCACTAATAGCGGCTTGACTATGAAATACTCAACACAATGTTCTTACTCTGGGTTTCCGAAGCTTTCGGCCTCATCTCGAAGTTGTCTTCAGTGGACGGACTCCCTCAGTTTAGCCATAAACTAAACCATCTCCATGAGTTGTCATGGACTAGTGTTACTGCTTCAGGAAAGTTCTTTTCTTGCAAATCCTAAAGGGGATTTATGACGACAAATTAACTACTTGTTAGTACTCAATATCAGGTTTCAAATCACTGTAAGAAACCATCGATTGATGTTTATTGGTATATAAAATAGACCCAACTGACTGTTACAGCTGAAAATAAACGTTCAAAGGAGAAAAACAAGCCGTGTTAGCAGACTTCATCATCACAGCACCTGTGATGAAATACTTGAAATCTCAAGTTCAATGCAATTTTGTAAATTATTTATAGCCTTTAAAGCTGCAGTGGGTAGAAATGGAGCAAATATGATTTAAAAAAGTTATTTTTATAAAACGATTGCTATATCCTGACAGTAGTGCATGAGACAGGTAATCTGAAAAAAATCATGTTCCTCTGTGTCCTGCGGTGTCCTCTTATAGTGTACTGTTTAGCTGTAAAATGAGACAGTTTGCTCCAGCTGGTGGGCGGTGCTTGGTATTTCCTCAACTGATCGCAACATGGCGGCCGTGTCACAAACTTTCTCAATTTACAGTTAAACCCACTACAAGATGATTCTGAAAACATTTGAGGAGAGAAATAGGCATTACAGTAACAGAATATTGATTCATATTTGATCAGCGCTGCCTAGTTTGACCGTTTGATCAGAGTTTACGAGTGATTGACAGCTGTCTCCGTTGAATGAACAGCCAGTAGGAACGCTTTCTCTCTCTGAAATGACCTTTGATTGGCCAAAGTCTCCGCCATGAGGAGGTGCAGAAGTCTAGTTATCTCTGAGAACACTTGAATTACAAACTGCTGAAAGGTTATGATGGAGTTTTTTGCCGATTGATGCCAAAAACATTTTGCTTACTGCCACTTTAATCACCTTAAACTTAATTTTGCATATTTATATTCTCCTCCATTCACAAAAGACTAAAAGGTTTCTGAAAATGTTCTTTCATAGAGACACAGAGAGGACATCAGTCCAAAAGCGAACGTCCAGCACGAGAGGAGACGACGCAGCTTCATCGCTCGTCAGCGGAAAACGACGGCGGAAAACGTAAGGAGAGATGGAGGGAGGAAAAACATCTCACCTTCCAAATCAGTCCCAATAAACTGTTGACTGACCTTCAAGCACAACAAGAAGTGATCCTTATGTACACTCCTGATTTCCTGAAGTTGCACTGTTTACAGCATCTATCATGGTATGAATACATGTTTAGTATTTTAACATACTTTGTGGTCTTGTGATCCGTGAGGATCTGTGGCCCCCAGAATTTCCACCAGGTTACTCCAGGAGTAATCGGACTATAAAAGCAATACTTGAATCTATTCAAACACAATTTAGTGTGGTAAAGATTTACTTTCTATGTTTAAATATTAAATGTTTGTTTGTCTTTGTTCAAAAGTAGACATAAGCACGTAAAACTCTACTCGTAGCCAGTGTCAATAGCATAATTATGATTGTAATTTTAAGCCACACATATTGTTTTTTTTATGTATTTTCTTTTTTTCTTAATCCAAATGTTTTCTTGATTACATGTTTTAAGGTTCAGTGTAATATGCAGATTAAATTGAAATAAACCTTAAGCGGCATTCAGTAGTTTTGCATTTGAACTCTTTTTGGGTTACATAATCGATTCCAACATAAGCTGCCAGTGTCATCACAAATACATGTTGACATTTTGGTACCCTGGGTGCAAAGCTAAACATTTGGACTCTGTCGCTGTGGTGTAACTATTGAATTAGCAGCTGTATAAATGATCTCCAAAAATGTGTAAAAATGCACTTATTTCTTTCCACCAAATAGCTGGATGTCTGTCTGTTTGCGAACATATCACCTCCATCTTCAAATTTTTCCCTTCCGATATTTCGGCCAACTCAGATTAGGAGCTCAGTCACATGGGATTCCGCTGTCATTTGCAATTTCAAAGCATGCACCAAATCTGTAGCTTTCAAATTGATTGTTTTCTTTGAAAGAGAAGTAACCGAGGTCAGTTTAATTCAAGAAACCCAATGCGTGTGGAAACCCCAGGTCAAAGCAAGCCAGAGTGTAAACACTTAAGGGAGGGGGGGTGGTGGTGTTTATGTATACGTGCATGGGAGAGTGAGCGGGAACACATTTGGGAGCCGGCTCTTGATTGAAAACAGAGCTCGCCTGGAGCCTGCTGTCCGAAACACGGTGCTCCCGACTCTCCCCTCAGACAAAAGCAGGGACACACTGACAGGCATCGCTGGACTCAAAACAATGTGACATGCTCATTAATACCTCCGAGCCCATTGCACGCTTTCTCCATTCCTATACCATGATGCTGTTTTTCTGTGGTTTAATTAGCAGGCTCTCTTGCCTGAAACCACAGGAGAGGTTTGAGTGGCTCCTGATGCCTGCCTCCATTTGGGATGCAGTGAAGCAGGCAGTGAGATCACTCATTCCATACACACCGATCTACAGGGAGTGCACCCTTTCAGTAGGAATCACAGTCACCCTATTTGTCTGGGTGGTATTTATCATCTGTCTAACGCAAGGTGAAACAGAATTTAAATCTCAGAAGTCATGACGTCGCTCCCCCCCCTGGTCCCAAACTACATTTGCTCATATTCCAAATGCCCTGCACAGCCGTGACAGCCTCTTGTAACCGTCCAAACCCCCTAAGAAAGGATAACCAATCTGAATGTCATGGTGGGGGATCAGAAATCAGAGTAGCAGACCTACAGGGGCTCATTTGCCCTCAGGACTGAGTGTTCTGCATGAACTTCTCTGCCCCCCGACTGCAGCTCGCATTAAGCTCAGAGGACCAAATGGCAGCCGTGTTAACAGCCCTCCTGTGCTTAAATGTTTTCGTCCCCCTAAAACAGTTGAAAGCTTCTGCCAATAGAGTGACTAATTTGTCTCGATCCAGGAATTACCCAGAGGCAAGCTTGAAGGGATGCCCACACTAATAGGGAAATGTCCATTTGTTAGTGTTACATGGATGACTTTCATTTGACCACAGACTTTTTTTAAATAAGTTTCAGGAATATTGGCAGGCAGCACAGTAACCTGGAGAGAGACTCATTATTGTAGTCTGCTGCATTATCAGTTGGTTTTTGGATGCATTGTCATACCAGGGGATTGTATTTTATCATTTACATTTAGTTTATTTGGTTGTACAAAACAATAAGACGGACGACATAGATTAATTAAACCTGACTCGTAAAATATATTTAAAAAAAGCAATCCAAGTTTTATAATTAAACATTAATAACAAAACAAACACAACATCTATGACCAAGTTGTGCTTTTTCTGTAGTTTGGAGTCTATTTTATCTTTTCCTTATGAAGTAGAGCTTCTATAAACACATCTTCTTTGGCATCAGTGTTTCCTCCTTTTTGTACATTTTGTACAGTTTTCACATCTGTGTTCCCAAGCAGCTCAGAAACAACTTCTGTCAGCGCTTTGATAGATCAGTGTGGCTGCCAAGTTTCTTAAAACAAGGCAAAAGGGTTTTTGAAATAAATGTAACTTTGGTTAAAAACAAGTGAATACGTCTCACCTTATAGCACTAATAGCAGCTTGACTATGAAATACTCAACACGATGTTCTTACTCTGGGTTTCCGAAGCTTTCGGCCTCATCTCGAAGTTGTCTTCAGTGGACGGACTCCCTCAGTTTAGCCATAAACTAAACCATCTCCATGAGTTGTCATGGACTAGTGTTACTGCTTCAGGAAAGCTCTTTTTCTTGCATGTCCCTAAAGGGGATTTGTGATGACAAATGAAGTACTTGAGAATCAATTTCAGGTTTCAAATCACTGTAAGAAACCATCGGTTGATGTTTATTGGTATATAAAATAGACCCAACTGACTGTTATAGCTGAAAATAAACATTCAAAGGAGAAAAACAAACCATGTTAGCAGACTTCATCATCACAGCACCTGTGATGAAATACTTGAAATCTCAAGTTCAATGCAATTTTGTAAATGATTTAAAGTCTTTAAACCTGCAGTGGGTAGAAATGGAGCAAATATGATTAGAGAAAGATATTTTTATAAAACGGTCATTATATCCTGACAGTAGTGCATGAGACAGGTAATATGAAAAAAATCATGTTCCTCTGTGCTCCTAATGGCATCTGCAAGATTTCACAGACCGGAGGAAAACAACCAATCAGAGCTGATCTGGAGCCTGCCGTCTCTGAGCAGCTGTCAATCGCTCACGAACTCCGATCAAACGGTCAAACTAGGCAGCGCTTATCAAATATGAATCAATATTCTGTTACTGTTATCATTATCATATTTATTTATTCTCTATTTCTAAAATGAAGTCTGTGACTCGGCAGCCATGTTGAGATCTGTCGAGGACATACCAAGCACCGCCCACCAGCCGTAGCACAGCCAATAGGAACGTTCTCTCTGAAGTGACCTGTGATTCATTTTTTTAAGCGTGAAAACAGAGCCATGAGGAGGTGCAGAAGTCTAGTTTTCTCTCAGGACACTTGAATTACAATATGCTGAAAGGTTATTATGGAATTTTCATGCAATGATGCCAAAAATATTCTGCCATCTGACACTTTAAGTCTCTGGCTGAGCCTAATATATGGAACAAATGTCTTGGAGATGTTTTTGGTGCATGCTTTGCAAAGGTCATCAACAAGTCGAATCACATGATGGAGCGACATAGGTTTGTCCCGGTAACAATGACCATAAACTGATCTGGTTAAATGTGTCTTTCTGTCTTATCGCATGCATTTCTTGCTGTATTGTTCTCTATTGTAAAGTTGTGTCCTTGTCCCAGGACATCAGCAAAGATGTTTCGTGATTAAAATGTTACCATAATGGATAGGAATGATGACCTAACCTACAAAAACAAGATCCAGGCTGTGAAATGAAAGGAATTTTCCATTTAGAGAATCATGTTCAGGTTGCTGATTACATTAGTGCCGCAGTATTACTTTTAAACTTGTGACACATCCAAGCCTTCGTTTTGTAGAAAGGTCTAATCTGGTCAAGATGAGAGTCTGTGTCTCTTTTCCTTCAAACTTATTGAACTTTGGTTACATGATAATTATTTAGTTTAGTATGAAATATCATTTAATTTGAGTGGTTCACGTAAAGCAGTAATTACCAACAACAGAGCTGTGATCGTTTTCTTCTTTGCAATCAAAAAGGAAATGATTGAGACGCATGCAATTATCTACCTTGTCAGAAGAAACACCCGCGACGTCGGCAAGTTCACAATAGACTCAAAGACACGGTAGGAGACGAAGATAAAGTAGTGTTCATAAAGACCAGCCAAACTTTAAATCTCCTCAGTATGTGTCCATAATAAGCACTAGCAGACGTGTTATTTGGGAGAGTGAATTGATCTATTTACATTCCCGTTTCTAACTGTATTTTTATTTCTTTGACATCTTATTATTTTGGAAGGACCCACAGTGCCGCTAGTGTGCTGACTTTGGCCATTACTGAGCTTCTTGGCTGCTCCCAGCATCCTTGAAGAGTTCTAAAACAATGTTGAAGATCTGTTTTACCACTAAAATTACATTGATATGCAGGACACTTTCACGCTTAACATCATATCTGCTTTAGTTTTTGCCATTGGTAACTTTAATGAATGTCATTGAAAGGATGCAAAGCAATGAAAGACCTTAAGAACGCTCCTGAGAGTGCTTTCCCTTTTGTTAAAAGTGTGAGCTGTTTAATAGAGAGATACCAGTCCTGTTCAATCCCTCATTTTCTTGTCTAGAACAACAATAGCATTTTTACCATTTAACACGTCGCTGTTGAAAGGATAAAAAGACTGACAGACTGAATTACAGACATTTACAGTACAGAATAGTTTTTTTCAGACGGACCTATTCTTCAATATAATAAACTATGGATACAGCTCAGAGTTATTTGCAACTGCAATTATCAAAAGGATAAGAGGCTTGCTTTTTGTAGCTTTTTGAATCAGTATTTCTAAAAGCGCAGAAACAGAGTTTATCTGTGCAGTAAACATAAACGATATGTACTTTTATTCAAGGATGTTTGTTTTATAATGGATTCTAAAACTGAGAGATTTAAGAAATTACTGGCGTCTTTTTGTCAAAGCTCAAGCTCAAGTTACTGGACTATGGTTTCTGATTTGATTTATTTAAGGTATGTTAAACTTTATAAGACAACTACACAGAGTATCGCATTAAGATACAGGAACGCTTTCGACAATATGTGTCCACACCAGTGTTGTAGTCTAAACCGGTGGTTCTCCAGGACCCCTAAATTGATACACATTAGGTCATGGACCCCCATTTGATACTATTTTGCTTCAGGGACCTCCATCTGAAAATATTTTGGTTGTTAGATATGATTAAATCTATAGTTGTCAACTACAGTTGAGGAGATAACCGAGGAAAGGAAAGCTATGATCAGAATAGTCACTCTTATGACTCATACTCACATTGGGCTCATTAAATTGTAGAAATAAACTATTCCCCATTATTCTGGGGATGCCCCGGAACTCCCTCAAGGACTCCTGGTTGAGAACCGCTGGTCTAGACCAACTAAACTGACACAAAGTCATGACCAAGACCAGAGTGTATCAAGACCGAGACAAGACCAAGACTTTGAGGGGTTGGGACCAAGTGGAGACCAAGACCAAGGCAGAGCGAGACAGAATCAAGACCATGACCAGACCAGTGCGAGTCCCACACTGCATGATGACACGCATAAAATGTGGAACGTGCATCTGTGTTTCTAAGTGCCGATAAAAGTTTGACGTGGTCCCAACCGTCTCGGTCAGCATTGCATTGCGGAACTAACATACTGCTGCGTGTTTCCTTTTGGATGCTGTTTTCCAGATGAAGTCTTTGTGGTTTAGGTAGCCAAATTTGATTGTCTCCTGTTTCCTGTGTTTCTTGGAGTGCATGTGAAAGATTTCACATTAGAGATGAGTGAAGTTATTTGTTGCTTTTGAAGCAGTTTTTTTTTTTACATCCAATCACACTAATGATGTTAACAAATAAATCAGACAATGCCCAGGCAATTTAATGATATCCCCACATTTGTGGTCTTGACCGGTCTTGAAATAAGTTCCTGCGTCCTCTCTTTGTGAGACCGAGACAAGACCAAGTAAAAAATGTGTTCGATTCCAACGCGAGACCTTCAAAAAGTGGTCTTGAGACCGATCTTGAGTACTACAACACTGGTCCACACAGCCTTGTAATCTCAGCCTAAACTGTTTCAACGTGGTCGCCAAGTCGAAGGATATGAGTTTTTGAAAATCCTTTCATCAGTTGAATTTCATCTTTACAGTTTGATGTAAAACAGTCATTGCATCTTAAATCTATGCATTTCATTACCGAACCAGATGGGTGAATGGCAATTTAATTAATTGTTCCCAATAGAGGACAATGCCATCAGTGGTGCAATTACAGTGCAGGCATGTTGAAATGATTTAATGCGGGCTGACAGATGCTGGATTCAAATAAAATGCTGTGCAAATTCATTATATGTCCATGATATGGTGAATTCATGCCTTTCAGCGCAGATGCACACATTAATCTAAAGTGCCCATTAACATAAAATATCACGATGCCGTACTGTAACTATACGCGGCTAAAACATACTACTTATAGATAGATGCCTGTACAAGTTAAACAGAGTGTAAACACCTGACTTGCATGGGAACATTTAGCTCTACTTTATATTCAGGCTTGTTTGTGTCGATTTGAACAGATGCTCCACTTAGTTTCCTGTATCAATAGTACAGTGCCATGTTCAGAGATTCGTGGCGGGGTTTTGCATCAAAATGGCTTTTGTACTGCTGAAAGTATTGAAACAGAAATTTGCATAAATGCACCAGAGGATCCTTCATACTGAAGTGTGATTATGTGGAGAGATAACAAAAACAAAAATCCTCCGTAGATGTTCAGAGCGATTCCCTTTGAGTTAACTTAAATGATCTTTGGCATTTGTGTTCATCCTAAACGGGGATTCACTTAGCGTTAGACGTGGTTAGATTTTGAATAAGGCTTCTTCATGCAAAAGTAAGTTCAGCACTGGGATAAAGCAGTGATTCAGTATAGGACTCACTGAATGCCAAACTGTGATATTACATCACCCAACTAATCTTAATTTTGTTAAATAGATTTATGTCACTGCCATCATTAACGTTTTTTTCTTGGCAATTAAAACAATCTTGTAGTTTTTCCAAGTCGTGCTCGTATATTTTTTGGAGGCAATGTACTGTATCTGCTGAATAGTTGTGTGATTTTCTTTTTTTTTTTAAGTGTGTGTCTGTGCCCAGAGACTAATTTCCCCTCTGGGAGAAGTCAAAGTTTGCTGAATTGAATTACAAAGCCATATTTTCTTTATGGCTTATTTGACTTTGAGAGACATGAGTGGGTCGCTCAGCAGCAGGCTGCCTGATCACTCCAGAGACCTTTTTTTTTCTTTTGGCTGGAAAAGTGAACACAAACATCTTGCATCACTCAAATGTCATGAACCTCCCTGCGGAGAAAAGCATGCAAAAGGAGACGTTTCAGAGATCAATAGACTATCAACACAGAGCACCTCCCTTTGATATATCTATGCCTGGAGTGTGGTAGTAGTAGTAGTAGTAGAGCATGACCCCCGCATTTAAACCCACAGTTTTGTGTGTTTTTATGTTTTTAACTACCAATCAGTCTCAACAATTCTTCTACCACAACACTTACTTTTAATGTTGTCGTCTTGGACAGCAGCTCTCTGTCGGTGCTTGTTACCATGTATAATATCATGTTGAGAGACTTACGCAGAAGAAGGCGTGCCACCGGCTAATCAGGCAGACGAGAGGTTAATTAGAGGTGAAACACATTTTCATTAAAGTCTTTTTTTTAATCACTGAACCATGATCAGTTTTTACTCCTTATAATTATGAATAATTCTGAAATGAGCTTCCCCTCATGAATTGAATCGTACAGTGCATGAAACCTCGTCTGCTCCCAGACGAGTGAAGTAAAAGTCTATCAAGTGCACTCACAGCTCTTCATTAATAAGACATTGCTGTCCTGTGAAATGTATCTCCACACGTCTGGGTTTTTAAATGGTTCATTTATCTGAAAGGGAAATTGCGCTCATTTTATAAATCAAAGTCTATTTATAGGTCTTGGGGAGTGCGAATAAATCAAGTGATGTCACTTGAGTCAGCGTTGGTTGTAGCTGAAGGCTACAAGTTTGAAAATGAAAAAAGAAATCTGTGTGTGGCTCGACTGCCGAGTGATAAAGTACCTGGATCATCCGGTGATCTTCCACATCCATTGGGCCCATAGAGCAGGCGCAGTAGTGTTTCCTTTAACTCAGCCTCCAAGCCTTCGCTCCAAGCCTTCACTCCAGCTGTGGTCTGGGGCTCATTCACATGAACGGAGGAAGGAAAATAACTGGATTCAGCTATTAGTGCATTTTGCAACTTTTAGGACTAATGATTTAAATAAGGGCTATTCAAGTGTTCATACTGGGAAGTCCGCTGATTTACAGACGTGTCTTTCTTAATGTAAGTCTATGAGAAAAGGTCTTTTTGGGTCCAATGGCATCACGTGACGGATCTAGAAGTTGTAATTCCATTGTCGGTTTAACCACTATGAAAATTTGCTTCAAAGCCCGGTGCTCTTCCTGGGGCTTAAGCGTAACACACCCAAATCTCAGACCGAACTGTTGGCAGTTGAGTTACATTGTAGGTGATCTCGGAGGCAGGTTTTTGACAAGAAAGAAGAATACATGGAACAAAAAAAAAGATGCTGCATCGATGTTGATCGTTATGTTTTAAACTGTCCATCAAGAGTCTGACAATGTTATAAGAGTACAATGCTAAATCAATGGATTATACTCTTTTAGAGAACATTCTCAACCCAAAGAGGAAGACTTGATCCTTCAGTTCCTCCAAAAGAATGTAAATCACCAAATTATGAGATTTGAGATGTTTTCACTGGAACGTGACAAAGACTAACATTTCTGCTGCTTTGCTTATGATTTTATTCTGTTTGTTCCAGTGACTGATGCAAAACATTATGAGAGCATGGTCCATTACCATAGAAAATGGATCATAATAATAGACGTAATTTATTCAGCATCTTTCTTAACGGTGTCACAACATGCGTTTTGAATAAAATATGCATAAGGTCTTTAAAGCACCGTACACCACCAACAAATTAGCACTGGAAGTGAAATGGAACAGATAAGCTTAACCATCTACAGTGGAACACATTTACAGATGATGACTACAAACACCAAATCATCTTTTCTTCAATCAATGCATGCAGCTCAACACTGTTGGTGTTCTCCATTATCCTCCTTACATGTTTTCTTTTCTGTTGATTTGTGCAGTTTTCCCTGAATCATCTTTATAACTAATTGTGAGCTATTGCAGCACTCCAAATCCTTTTGTGCATTGTAATAGAGCTCCAATAAAGGACCAAAGAAATACACTTATCAATTGAACTATACTTTCTACAGCCATGTACAGACAGACTTCTACAGTATATCATGTGCATTACAAAATAGACAATAACACATTGGTCCTTCTGAATGTGCAGTGTTTATATTAAAGGAACAGTGTGTAACATTTCGGGGGATCTATTAACAGAAATGGAATATAATAATCATAACTATGTATTCATTAGTGTTTGATCACCTGAAACTAAGAATCGTTGTGTTTTCATTAGCTTAGAATGAGTCCTTCATATCTACATAGGGAGCGGGTCCTCTTCACAGAGTCCACCATGTTCCTCCACCATGTTTCTACCGTAGCCCAGAACGGACAAACCAAACACTGGCTCTAGAGAGAGACTTTCGCTTTTTTACGTTACCTAAAGGCCACCGTAGTTCTCCGACATGCTTGTGAAACTGTGATAACGTGAGCCGCAAAGTGCAAAACCGTGGTACCGCAAGCCGCCGTCTGACTTCCATTGCTCCTAAAGTAGTGTTATTAAGGTAAGGATGGCCTCAGAGCGAGGTGAATAGCGTTACCACAGTTTTGCACCCAGCGGCTCACGGTACTGCAGTCTTGGAAAGAGGGGAGTGAGCGGAGGGGTACTCAGTTGGTTGCAATCTGCAACCACGCCTCTAAATGTAGCCAAATCCTACACACTGTCCCTTTAACTTACGTTTTTAGTTTATGGCCCGAATTGTAGACAGACAAAGCAACTTACTGCTGAACATAGTGGAGCATTTAACAGCTAAGAAATCAGATATTTTCTCAGAAATTGATGGAGACCAAACTAGAGCTAAAAGGAGAAACAAGACTGAACAGTTTTGCGCTCGGCGGCTCATGTTACTGCAATCTTGGAAAGGGAGGCCTGGGCAGAGGGGTACTCAGTTGGTTGCAATCTGCAACCACTTCACTAGATTTCGCTAAATCCTACACACTGTACCTTTAAAATAATCTAAATCAAGTTCAACTTACTGTATGTAATTGTTGCTACATCTGTACTATTCCAGTGTAGCAGTAAAAAATAATATTATACTCTCCTGAATCACCACTTTGAAATATGCATATATGTGCCTTCAGCATTAATTAACACCATGCGTCAAATGTGTGGACTGGAATTCATCAGCCTCCATTATATTTTCATATCTGGAGTGAAATTCAATTATATTTTCATTGTCCGGGGTCAAAGCACATCCTGGTCATTTGAGCCGGTTATTTAAGTTAGTTTGATAGAAACTTGGAACACAGCGTGCACAGAGCCGTAGAAGGCAGGGAAGTGAGTCTGCAGCATCTCCTGTGTTGAATTCTTGTAGTCTTATCTCACCAAGAGAGGAAAAATCTACAAAGGAAGTTCACTGGCAGAAGAAAATGTCCCTCAGCGTTAAGAAAAATCACCCCTATTCTGTTGTTTATCTCCATTCATCAGAACTATATAAGCTCACGGAAATAATACGTCAACTAAAAATAGAGAAATCAACACACGTCTGTGGATAATCTGCCCTGATGCTACCGCAAATGCCTCGATTGAAACAAAACATGTATTTGTGATTTACACCAAATGACTGTTCTGTCCACGTTTCAATGATGCCGTTGAGTGGCTTGATGTTTTTATCATTAATGTTCCCTATGCTCCCATATAGAAACACGCCACATCATTACAAATCACATCAGACTGCTGTAACATCTGTCTGCAAACGTCTCCCTGCTGCTCCCAGTGACTGGAACGAGTTTCAAAAAGACTCAGGAATTGGACAATTTCATTTTAATCTCTGTCTTGCTGGTCTCTATTTCAGAGACATCTCCAGGCGTACATTCAACTGTTTCTCTGCAAACACGCTTTTAAGCCAGCGCTTCACTATTGTAAAGTTTCCTTTTTCTCTCCTGCTCTCACAAGAACATGTTTTGACTCTTTTGCTGGCTGTCAGAGTCTGCTATGCAAAGGTTAAGTAGAAATAGAGGTTAAATGAAAATAAATATTGAGGAAACCCAGCAGGAAATTGAAAACACCAGACCGACCATGCGTGCCCTCCAGTGCTGAACGCCTCCTGGGGGAATTTCATTGGGTCTCTCAGTTCCACTTACTGACTAAACCATATCCATTCTGTCTCATGATGGCATTTTTCATGTTTGTGAAGTAATCTCAGTGGACGGTTACGCAGTTACAAACACACCAATGAGACTGCATGAACACAAAAAGCATCCTGTTGTGTATAGGATGAGCTATCAGTTGATATTCAAGGTAATAGTAGTATTGCTAGGAATAATGAATACAAGCAGAATCCATTTCCATTTGTATTATTGCTGATATCTTGCTGCTGATAACTGGTGACACTGTGGTATTTTTGTATTCAACCTCTCAAAGATCACTTCGTCTTTGTTCTTGGATCTTTTTTCTTGATGGCTTTCTCTCTGACATTTGTCAGGCATGGATGGCGGATACTGCTGCTCATGATAACAGCTCAGTTATTTATATTTATTCTGAACTAACTGCTGTTGCAGCCAAGCATATAGTCATACTTCCTGTGTGTGATTTTTCCTGGATAACAAATATTTGTAGCTGTTTGTTTCAAATAGTAAATGTAAGATTTTCTGAGCTGGTTTGAAACATGGTGTGTGTGTTACTGTATTAACCATCAAATGAGAGCAGCGTAACAATGATATTCCTATAAGAATGCCATGGGTTATTCCTCTTCCTCCTCGATTTACACTGTAAATGAAGATTTGGACCCTCTATGTGGGAGATTTAACAGCTTATTTAGTGCCATTTTGTGTTTTTAAGCATTAAAAATGTAGAGCTTTGGGTGATATGAGGAGCTGGACAATCCTGGCTGGATTTCTACAGATGTTGTTATTGTTACAGCCAAAGTGCCACCATGCCACTTTAAACTGAAGCAATTTAATGGTGTTTCAGCAGTGATGACTCATCTTTAATGTTGCGATAATGTCAGTAATCAATGATGAATAAGCTTTCAATTTAAAAAAAAAAAATGAAAAAACTTAAATTGAAAGGTAAACTAGGGCTGTCAATTATTAAAATATTTAATTGTGATCAATTATATAATTGTCCATAGTTAATTGTGATTAATTACAAATTAATCACACATTTTTTATGTGGTCAAAATGTACCTTAAAGGGAGATTTGTTGAGTATTTAATACACTTATCAACATGGGAGTGGGCAAATATGCTTGCTTTATCCAATGTATGTATATATGTATTATTGGAAATCAATTAACAATACAGAACAATGGCAAATATTGTCCAGAAACCCTCACAGGTACTGCATTTAGCATAAGAAATATACTCAAATCATAACATGGTAAACTCAATCCTAACAGGCAACAACAGCTGTCAGTGTGTCAGTGGGCTGGATTTGATAGGTTACTTAGTTTCATATGATACCAGTATCTTCACTTTAGCTTTAAAACTGATCCCTACAACCTAAAAATTGCAAGTTGCGTTAACGCGTTAATGAAATTAGTGGTGTTAAAACAAATTTGCGTCAACGCCTTATTATCGCGTTAACTTTGACATCCCTTGTAAAAACATGAAATATCTTAGAAGGCGTGTGATTTGTTACAGTCTGTGTTGTTAAAGGAACAGTGTGTAACATTTAGGGGGATCTATTGGTAGAAATGGAATATAATATAAATAAGTATGTTTTCTTTAGTGTATAATCACCTCAAAATATAAATCTTTTTTTTTTATCTACCTTAAAATGAGCCGTTTATATCTACATACGGAGCAGGTCCTCTTCATGGAGTCCGCCAAGTTTCTACAGTAGCCCAGAACAGACAAACCAAACACTGACTCTAGACTCTACCATTAACGTTTTCACTTCCGCCACCGTAGTTCTCCTTCACACTTGGCACACGGGAGAAGTTCAATAAGGTCTTAGTTGGTTGCAACCTCACCATTAGATAGCGTCACATCCTACACACTGTACCTTTAAAGGTCAGATTTCTTTTAGAGGAGCGATGGTCCCCCACTGGATTCTTTCTTAATACGTGACCTTCCAGTACTTTTGTTTGTTTTTCTTACATACTCCTGCAGCGTAATCCCTGTCTACCACATCATTGTAGGGATGAAGACCTGAGGTGAGGCATGCTACAGTACACCTGCCTGCATTTTAAAGAGACCACAAAAGCAGCTTTGCTGTAGCAAGAAGCACAGCTCTCCTTACTGAGGGCAACATTTCATTTGCTTTCCTCTCATTTGCCGATATGCCACAAAAACAATTGCATTTGTTACTATCGCCATTCGTTGGAGGCTCAGCACGGTGTAGGAGCGATCCATCCCATAGTTAACATGGTGAAACAAGGTGAAAGACAGATTGGTGGTCCTGAGCTTTACTGTAGGTTTGTCTTTGTAAACAATCTAACTGAATTATTGCTCGGTGTTTTCCTAGACTGCACAAAGCATTTTGACTGAGTTGATTTTATTAACTTGTGTGCTGCCATTTCAATGAATCTTCGGGACGTTTTACCCCGACATGTCCCCGAATGATCTCCGTCAGAGTGTGACATGGAAAGAGAATAAAATGTGTTTTGATAGAGTCGGATCACAGCCCTTTCGTTGTCAGGGGGATTGTAAATGGCATAACACAAGGGAAAAGAAACATCAGCTCTGCGTTAATACATTCAGAACATTGTGCATGTAATCTTTTCAACGACTTGTGAATGAAATGGTTCCTTGGAGACAGCACTGTGTTCATGTTGTCAAATCTATCATCTGAAAGAGGCTTATCACTGGGGGGACAACTACATGCAGTAATCCTGTGAGCTATGACATTGCAACTGTCCACAGTGTGCTGTGGACTGCGCTATCTACTGTGCCTCATCACGCTGTAGGACCAAGGAAGACACATTTAATAACATGAAATATTCTGCCTGTAGTGACAGATGCTTCAGGGTGACAGATGTCATTTATATCCACATAATAGTCCCCCTGGCTGCTGCTTTAAACTGACTACGACGTTCTTCATACGGTGCTGAGCGTGCATTTAATATGTCTAACAATGTATTCCTTTCCCTATGAGGAAAATAAAAGTGTGGAGTTTCCACCATCATTTCTCCGCTACTTCAGTCTGCATACATAATGCATGGTTGTGAGATATTAGAGTTCACAGTTTCATTGCCCTCAGCTGCTCATCAGACATTGCTTGCTTCCAAACTTCATAAAAATTAATGAAAGATATCTTCATTAATCTCAAGCCAAAAATACAAATCTGCAACTGAGGTGCTATTGTTATTCCTTTACTTTCCTAAAACCTCCACGTCAAATTCACAGTTAGATAAGCTCATGCAAAAGCAGGATATTCTAAATTGATTTTGTGTTGACCATACAGTATGACCAAGTCATAAAAAGACACCAAATGTTTGAGAAACTGGCAAAAGAAAATGTAAAATGGCAGAATAACATTTACATTTTCATTTAGTTTCCCTTAGCATTAAATCCTTTTTTCAAAAGAATTTAATTTGCTTTCTATGATGTAATCCCTACGAACTAGGGCTAAAGCAGCTGCCTTGAGTAGGTTGGCTATAACATTTGAATGAAGGTGCAGGGGAATGTCACGCTGTGGGACTTCTGGATGCACAATTTATTGTCTGACTTCCTGCTCTGTAATTCGAGTCTGTCCCTCTCTTTTCCAAGGAGCCTCTGAACTGAGAGACTCGGTGTGAATAGAGAAGAGCCTGCGGCTTTGCCGTACAATTCAGGACCTCAGTGACTGCACACCCTGCCGGTCAGGTGTGTGAGGCTATGAATACTAACAGGGCTAATTATAAAGAGGATAGTTGTTTGTATAAACCTGTGCTTATTAGAGACTCAGACTCCAGGGCTCATTCTGACACTCATTCCTCTGTCCACGGTTAATTTCACCCTGTGATATGAAGATATGCGCAACATTCTCCATCTGCCTTCTGCAAGCATTGCGTCCGTCCATCTATCCGTCCATCAATCCATTCATTCCATTCTCGTAGACGCGATTTCCCAGGAACATCTGGAGAAAATTTCTTTAAATTTGCACTCAGGGATGAACTGATTAGCTTTTGGTGGTCAAAGGTCACTGTGACTCCACATCCATCCCATCTCAGCCCATTCTCATTCCCAGTGGCTTTCCCACGGCCGTCAATGTTCAATACCACCGCACAAGGCACCCTTTAGGGCAGGTATGCTAAGCACCGGGCTTTCGATTAACTACAATGTAAACCCAACAGTATACGCTCCAAGAACGTGCTGTGGTGATGTAGTTTAAAGAACAGGGACCACTGTTTGTGGTCCTTGCGTTAAGTATCACTTTCACTTTACAATCAGCTGATCGTTTGTGTCCCGTGTTCACTACGTTAAGTCGCATTTTCACTGTACAAACGTAGTCATTTTAAGCCCAACCATGTTGTTTTTTCCTGAACCTATCTGAATTGGTTTTGTTGCCAAAACCTAACCAAGTGTTTTTGATTAATTCACAACATTAAGCACATTTACTGCGAGAGAAAAGTGACCTGGGGGTTGTTAATCGCGTGTTTACTGCGAGCCAAAAATTACGCTAAGGGCCTATGTGACGAAGTGGGATGAGAACATGTTGCCCATTCTCGTGATATCTCAGGAACGCCTTGAGGGAATTTCTTCATTTTTGGCACAAACGTCCGCTTGGACTCAAGGATGAACTGATTAGAATTTGGTGGTCAAAGGTCAAAGGTCACTGTGACCTCACAAAACTCATGTAAAAGCATTCATGTGCTAATTATGACGATTTCACACAAATGTCTAATAGGATAAAATGATGACGTTTTGGACGGACATGGATGTAAAGTGCAACTTGACTGAAACAACCGTGTTTATTTGTGCAAGTTAAAACTTTGCCAAATAACAGAGCCTCAAGGGCTGTTTGACAGATGCTGTCAGTTGCATTCATCTTGTTTAGTTAGTTTAATATTTTGGAAATTAGAAAGTTTCATAAATTCAGAATATAAAAAAGACAGGGCTAAAAATAATTCCACTTCATTCGGAGTCGGAAAGATAATGATGTTGAATCCCGCTGTCTGCTCTTCACGCTAGATGGTATCCTAACCTCAGTGGAACTAATTAGGACCACATTACCCTGGACTGCAAGTATTTCCATTCCCAGGTGGCGTTTCCAGACCGAGTCAGCATGTCAAACATCTAAACAAAACAGCCAAGACAGTCAGATAATCTGACTGCATGCCTCACACAGGTTTTTGAGAAGGAATTCTTCTTTAATAGCGAGACTGTTGAGTTAACAGAGATTTATTAGAGATGTGGTGGATATTTTGGTGACACAGACGGCTTGATTTCTATCTCAGAGATACCTTTAGTTCCTTTCTACCCATGTCATTCAGGTTATTCTATTAAACTGAGAAGATATACTCCTCCTTTGGGGATTCATGTCTGTGTGCATAGACACGTGTGCTAGATCTGTGTTAACATGCTTAGGATGGATGGTATCACCCCTCCTGTGTGCTGTCTAGCAGGCCCAGCCCCACAGTAATGGAATAGCTCAGAAATGAGCCCTCCTCATCCATCACAGCAGGATGGGGTGGAACGCCATGACCTTACTATCTTCAGCAAAATGAATGACCAGTTATGGCTTAAAGGTTCCTTTCATCCACATGAGGAAGTAATATATCTGTTTGTTTTGTTTTTTCAATATTGTCTTACACATGTAGTATTTATGTACATATATAACCTCCCATGTCACTTTGACTTTATTGTTTTTCTTGCCGTTTCCTCCCCCGCCCCCTTGGTTATCTACATTTGAGAAAGAAGGAATTCACAAAATGCTGTCAAATATAGAGTTTTTTAAGTCAAAACATGTTCATTACTTTTCCAGCGCTCAAACAGGCTCTTGAGGGAGAAACATTTTCCACTTATCACGTCAGCAGCCGGCTTTATTACAAGTTCAGAACCATATAAAACCTGTTTATGGAAAAACATCTGTAAATATTCTCCATCCACCTCCTAGTATTCCCTCACCTAGCCTGCTGATGTTTTCCCATTTATATCCCTGACGATGCGCATCACTTATATGTTACGGCTTATCAGGATCATTCATTTTTTCAACATATCTGAAGGTTGCATTTCAGAGACATTATTACAGTTTTCCTGGAATTAATTATCACACAATTTAATAATGTGTAATCTTATTTGAGGCATAGTTCCATCGTTTCTACAGTGACTTAATTCAACTAACAAGCCACAAATCTGATAAAAGATCAAGATGTTTTATGAAATCATTAGGAAGAAATCCACTTTGTGTTTCCCCCTGGGCATCTCTACTAATATAGTTAGTTGAAAGATATGGAGACTGCCTGATGATGGCGGCTGAGATCACACCTCCGCATGAAACCAGAACCAAAATGCATTAAGGTTAAGATGGGAAAATACTGCTCCGATCAAACTCTATCAGACATTGTCCCCGGTAGGTCATGCTGTTATGTACGACAGTGATTGAAATCTCTGTCATGCGTTCACTGCCATCTGTGATTTCCTCCTGTCAGCTGTGTTGTTTCTAAATTAGTTGGACTTAATGGCGATAATTTCAATCAGCCCAGTGATGTATGTTCATTGCGGCTGCGCCTGAGATCAGACATTGTTTATTATGATACTTAGTATGGATAAGACAGGAAATTATCTAACAAATAAAATCAAAACCATTTGCTGTGTTCAAGTAGCAGGAGACATCCATCAGTCAGCATGAGAAAACCAAGCTTTGGAGCTTGATATGCTTGATTCAACAGAGACCTTGAATAGGGTACACAACAACATACAAATACACGAAGAACAAAACACTAATGTCTGGCCTTTAATCCATGGTTAATTGTGTCTTTCATACTTTTGTTAATGCATTGCTTGAGAATTCAACAAAGCAAACAACCAGTCCTGCAAATGTCAAGGTAAAAACACAGAACAGGATGTGAAGGACGATTGGTGTAGTCAGCTTCAAGAGGTGAGCTGTATCCGCTCCCTAGTTTGTCTCCTTTGTGCTACTTATCATGAATGATTTGAACACAAGTTTCTCATTACAACTATTTGTGTGGGAGAATATCATGGATGTGGTAGTATCAGAATAGTGAGAAACTCACTGACTTTGCTCTGAATAAATATATATTCCCCACCAAAATATCCAGGAACTAACCTTGAGAATAATTTCTTAAGCACCATCAACTCATATAATTGTGCCCTTGCAAAGAAGAGGTGTCATCATCAATCATTAGTAAATATAAGATCCAAACTCGATGCAAATGTCTACGCCTCTTGTGTGATAGGCAGGTCCTTGAAACGGTGCTTAGCACAGATTCACCATAGACCTGATGATCTACTTTGTTACTGAAAAGCTCCACTGATAAAAGAGTTGAGTGTTAAGGTGCAGATTGCCCGCTGGATGGAAGGTTTATAGAGTGGCTAGACTTAAACCTGCAGTAGGCAGAATATTTTTGGCATCATTGGGCAAAAATCCCATAATAACCTTTCAGCATATTGTAATTCAAGTGTTCTGAGAGATAACTAGACTTCTGCACCTCCTCATGGCTCTGTTTTCAGGCTTTAAAAAAATCTAGCCCTTGACAGGAGACTTTGGCCAATCACAGGTCATTTCAGAGAGAGAGAGCGCTCCTATTGAGCGTTACTATTGGCTGTGCTCTGGCTAGTAGGCGGGGCTTGGTATTTCCTGAACTGATCTCAACATGGCTCCTGGGTCACAAACTTTCTCATTTTACAGCTAAACAGTACACTACAATATGTTTCTTAAAACATCTGAGGAGAGAAATAGGCATTACAGAAACAGAATATTGATTCATATTTGATCAGCGCTGCCTACTTTGACCGTTTGATCGGAGTTTGTGAGTGATTGACAGCTGCTCAGAGACGTCAAGGCTCCAGCTCGGCTCTGATTGGTTGTTTTCCTCCGGTCTGTGAAATCTTGCAGATGCCATTAGGAGCACCGGAGGACACAGAGGCAAATGATTTTTTTCAGATTACCTGTCTCATGCACTATTGTCAGGATATTTTTTTAATCATATTTGCTCCAATTCTACCCACTGCAGCTTTAAAGGACCGGTGTGTAGGATTTAGCGATGAGGTTGCAGATTGCAACCAATTGAATTCCCGACACATTCTCATCCCAACTCGTTACATACTGCCGCTTTATCACGCCCCTTGGCATCGATTTATTTTTGGCATCAAAACCACTATAGTTACCTTTGGCATCACTTTAGGTTTAGACAACAAAACCACTCAGTTAGGTTTAGGAAATGACAACGTGGTTGGGCTTAAAACTGATTAAAGCCGCTGATTGTAACATCAAAATGAAACATAACACACAGGAGTCGAACAGCGGTCTCCTGCATGAAAGTTGGACCCCTCCACCTCCTCTCCTGCCTGCCTGGTGTGTGTCTCTTTTGCTCTTTAAACTACGTCACCACACTCCCACTGCACTTTCTCTGAGTGTTTACTGTTGCTGTGGATGGGTTTACATGGAGAGAGAGCTGTGACATCTACAGACTTTTGATATGAAGAGACTAACAACTTGAGACATTCGGAAGATTTTGGGTATTTGGGTATTGGGTATAAAAACCTGAGTCATGAGTTAGCGATTCTACTGATATCTAAGTTTTAATTTGTTTGAGCCCATTCATATTTATCTTCGCATCTGCAATAGAAGATAATAGGAGGGATGAAATGATGTGAAATTCATTGCCGGCACAATGGACCCTTTGGACTAAATGGAAAACCTGACACTAATGCAGAGTGAGCATAATCCTCAGTCTTCCTCTTAATGGGGTGATAGAGGACTGACTAATAAGCTAAGTTTCACTTGCTAAGAGGATTAGCTTTTGTTTCAACTAAATGGGATTATTAAACCCTGGTTCCTTACTCTTTGGTGTAGGGCAGGATCATGAGCAGAAGTTCATTTTCATGATTGTCCCCCGCTGTCTAACAATAACTTCATTATACTCAGACTAACAGTTGAAGCGTGAAGTTGGAAACCTGGATGAACAATATGTGCAGTAACACATCTTTGTGAGACAGTTACATAACCATCAACAAACATCTAATACACGTAAAACCCTCTTATTTCCTGCTAAATCTCAAGTGAACAGTCTGCTGGATTTGGGGAGTTTTACAAGAGCATTTCAATTTATTGCGACCTCTTTGAATAGTGTGCAGTATGCATTACATTTACATATACTGGACTATAAACCTTCTGGTCTCTTATCTGGCATAGTGGTGATTGTTCCTCCCTTACACGAAGAGACTGCTGTCAGATATTCATTTAATAACACACTGTTTGAGAAAGGATCGGACCAACTATCTCTGTATGTAAATTAAATTTATAGTTAAAGCTGCACTTTTTTAGACCAACAATGGATCATCATGTGTAAAACCAAAGGGTTGCTCAGAGTGACAAACCCACTGAAAACAATCATCCAACTTTGCAGTTTCACTCTCCTTTATGATGCATGTTAGCATCTTTTAGCTCATTGTTTTGGTTTATGGCCCAAAGTTCAGACAGACAAAGTGTAGTGGAGCATTTAACAGCTAAACAGACAGATGTTTTTCTCAGAAATTGATGGAGACCAAACTGATTGAGAGACAATGTTGAACAGACGACTCCAAATGAATGTTGATGTTGCTCCGTAGCTGCTGTAAATAAGTACATAATTACTTTATCGGTGATAATACGTCAATGTTGTGTTAACAGTTTGTTCTGCTGCCCCCAGTAGGCAGCAGAACAAGATGCCAATTGGCACACTTCTCCCGTGTGTCAAGCGTGTAGGAGAACTATGGTGTCCAACGCAATAACACAAATGACCTTATCTGGAGCCAGTGTTTGGTTTGTCCGTTCTGGGCTACTATAGCTATAAACAGCTCATTCTAAGGTAACATAAACACAACAATTCATATTATCAAGTGAGCAACAAAGCCCACACAACACCATAGATTTTCTGTCATGAAAACCCCTATAAGATCCCTCCCAATGTTCAACAGTGATGTGTGCTGTTCAGGGAAATGTTTTGAGATGATATTGATTTGTTTCTGAGCCTGCAGGCAGTGAAAGATATGTCTTATACAGAAGAGTCTCGGAGTCAGTTTTTGCAAAACAATGGTGCAATTTGTGTGTTGGATGTTTGAGCTCATTTCAGGAAATTACTCTTGAAATGACCGACTGTTTGTGGATCCTCTTGCTGGCGGGTGTGTGTGTATACTATAGCTTCAAAAGTGTGACAAAATTCATATTACAAAATGCAATCAGAGAAAAATTAGGAGAAAATTAGGTAAGGGTTTATAAAAGTAACAATTCTTTCCAATTTACTAACGGCGTACCAATATACCAATAGGCTAAACATCTGTAGTGAGAAGGGAAGAAGATGTAAAGTTAGTGAATAACTATCTGGGAATTCGAAGAGAGTTTATACTGTATTAAGTATTTTAACTAACGGGTACCTATTCTAATATTCTAATATTTTAATAACATGACACATTTTAGATTGGGAAGAATTGTGCTTAATCTAAAGCATTATGGAATATTATTAGAAAGATTACAAACATGTTAAAAATAAAAATAAAAAACTATTTTAAAATCTGTGCCACATTAAGTAATAATATTTTTGGTCAAGTTTTATTAAAGAAGGGTTTCAAGATGTAAGACATGAGAATGCAGTCCGCATTTCCATTTAAGAGAAAACAAAGCGAATACTACAGATAGTATCCAACATAAATAAACAAAAAAGTTTAATAAAGAACAAAAATCAATATATATGTACTCTTAACACACCCACACTCCATCAACGGAAAATAATATCAACAAAAGGTAAACAAAAGGTGAAAAGCAACAAGGGACAGTCGACTACACGATGAGTGTCCACTACGGGTTGTTTCTCAGGTAACAGACGAGGGGCAGCCAGTTGTGACTCTTTATTCTTCAGAGAAAACCTTTTTTATTCAAGACTTTTATCGGTCATTTAACCGAGCCACATCTTAAAACTGGGAACTTCAGAAAGCAAGCATGTCTCTATTGTAGCTGTAATCAGACTGTAAGGAAGTGGCTGCTGGGCTCTTTTTAATACAGATGTGGAATCTGTAGTTCTCAGTATAATAAAGACAGGACAAGGTTCAATGTGGATATCAAGAATATCAAAGAATGTTTTGAAAATGGTCATCTCTCTATCCTGGGACAGAGAGTGAAGCTATGGTGGAGATTTGCCTTTGCTATATCGCAGTTATCACGCTGAGAGGAGATGTCTGGAAACATCTTTTAAAGCTTTGATTTTAAATAGTGGATAACGCGAGGAGCAAGCCTTTCTTCAGGTCTTATCGGGGGTCTGCATCCCCTGCTAATTTTCCCATGCAGTTTTGACAGAGGGGGGATTGACAGATTGTAATGAATTGTAAAGGTGTGACACTTTACTGTCAGAACCCGCCTTTTGGAGAAAGCACCTATCTAGATTTACTCATAAGGAGTTCATACAATTCTTGTAACTGAGCAAACGAGGCAAAGTTTCCACCGACTGTGTGAATATCCAGCTCTCTCAGCTGTAAGAATCCATTATCAAGCTGTGATGGTGGGAATGAAGGATCGCCAGCTTTGGGGAGCAGGGAAGAGAGCAAAGATTATAACACTGACCAGAACACAAAACACAGAGCACAGCTGACCCTGTCAAGTTATAAGCAGGAAGAGGTTGAACATTTCCCTTGCTGTGTTATACATCACAGCTGCATTTCTGCATTGAAACTGCAATAAAAATGCTCGGTAACACTTCATTTTACAGGTCCGCAAATTTCATGGTAATTAGGTGATAATTAGCAAGTAACCTATTTGAAATTTCTTTGGAATTACTGACAAATTACCCCAATATTTACCTCAAAAACCTCGAAAATGACTTTATTATTAACGTTATTCAATAATTGTATGCTAAGATATCACATAATGGTTAAAATAAGGTCCTTAGGCTTGAGAAGCGGCTGTGTGCTGCTCTTCATTGGAGGTGGAAAACAAAAACTAACAGAAGACACTTCTGATCAGGCACAAATCTCACCATTGTGTGACTTATTGTCTACACAAATGTAAACTGGTAGCTAATGTCATGATTCAGGGAGTTTTTTAAGAAAATTTCAAATAAGTTATTTGCTAATTATTATCTATTTACACATATCAATTAACTTTGTATTCTTTTCCTGGAAAATATATTAAATAAATTACCAGCTATTGGGAAATAGCGGAATATAATTAGCAAATAATGTTATAATAAAGTCATTTTCGATAAATTTTGAGGTAAATATTGGGGTAATTTGGCAGTAATTCTGCAACAAAGAAAGTTACATGCTAATTATCACCTAATTACCATAAAATGTGCAGACCTGTAAAATGAAGTGTTACCAAATGCTCTTTTTGTAAGAATAAGTGGTTATAAATTGTTATTCAAGATATGCATGAGCTTGAACCTTTCAGATTTACCATTGGTTGAAGTAGCACAAACCTTTACTTTAAAATGCACAAGCACATTCTCCAGACACGAGCATGTCGGGTTTACTGATGGAAGCTTTCTAAGTGGTTTTTGAAAATCTCTGTGACGTAGTGGCTGCCGGCAGAATTAATCTGACATGAATTACTTTTGGAATGAGAGCTACAGGCGTGCTGCTGGACAGATATTAGAGTCAGGGAGGCAGCTTTTTCAGGTATATGTAATGGTACCATAGACGGAAAAACCCCAGAGCTCACCTCCCACTACAACACACACACCCACACACACTAACACACACAACAAACAGTCCAATGGCCAGTAGCTAACAGGTGTATTTGGAGTTAATGGTCTGAGAGGAGGCGAGCTACCAGTATTTCAAAGAGCTCTGATTATCCTCCCTCACATACAGTTTTGTTCCAAGTCTCCTTGTCTTGATAAAATTGAGAGCCCACTAAGAGAGGATCCCTTATCATTCTGTGTGTGAGGTAGAATGATAACTCTATAAGCAACACTTTGTACGTATTATCTAAGGCTTTTTAATGTAGCAGACACAGATGGTATCAAATCAGTTTTTCAAGTCCTGCACAAACAAATACAAGTGCCTAATATTTCAGTCATATATTCACGTGCGTCCTTATCAGAGAACCCAAGTCTTTACTTTTTTTCTGCCACTATCAATACACAGCAGGTGCACTCTTTGAAATGCCTTTGAAATGTCGCTGTTGGGTGCAAAAATACATTTCAAAGGCCTGCTTTTTAAAAGGAAACAGAAATTCAGCATATTAAAGCAAATAAGCTTTTTTTCTGACCCACTCCGTTTTTCTATTTTCTTTTAATGTGAATTCAATATTCAATGCCTCTACCTCAAACCAAACATTCAAAATTGTAGTGTTGCCGCTTTCTTTTGTTCAGAAATATGTTTTTTCTCCCCTTCCTCCACTGTTTTCGACATAAATCAGATGACAAACACTATGATGCAAAATTAAGGAGGTGTTTGTGTCTTTTTAATGTGTTTTGATGGACTTGTATAATCATACAATAGGTTCCTTACTGTCAGCACAGTCTATAGTATGTCACATGATTACAGCAATGGTGTCATAACAAAGTTGCAGCTGGGACGTTGTTATGGAAGCCCTGAGAGGCAAGTGAGAAAAAAAGAAAATCTGGTGCTCCATTTTCTAAGTCTGATATAAATTGTTTTCTCTCCTGTGATTATGACTTTAGAAAAGGTGGAAAAAAAAGTTTTTTGCCAGGATGTTCTTTCTAAGGTCCTTTAATTTTCTTTTTTCATATGGTTATATAGAGCAGGTCTTATAAGACCTGCTCTATATAAAGTGTCTCGAGATAACTTCTGTTATGATTTGACGCTATATAAAAATGAATTGAATTGAACTGAAACAGGTGAAAAAAAAGTTTTGCCAGGAACATTTTTCTAAGTTTCTTTTATTAATCTGTGAAAACTGGATGTTGTAATGCTCACTTCGGCCACAAAGGGTGAAGTGCTCCACTACCCCACGTTCTACACAGGACTAAAAGCACTGTTGTTCTCTTCCAGGTGAGTTTTAATTTACATAACTTGCTAATACACAACATATGTACCTTGTGTTTAGAGTGCATTGAGAAATTAAATCTTACCTGTAAGAAAACATGAGTGCATTTGAGCCCCTTGTGGTCGAAATGAGTATTACATCAACAAACAAAGAAATAATTCACCGGTCAAAACTTTTTGTTCACCTGTTCACAAATGAAAAAATAAAAAAAATAAGGGACTTATAAAGATTATCCTGGCAAAATCTTTTTTCACCTTCACCAGGAGAGAAAACAATTTAGACCAGACTTGGAAAATGGATCACCAGAATTTTTTTTTCTGACTTGCCTCTCAGTGCTTCCATACATTGTGATTTCTTCTAATTCAATATTTTTCAACTCTCAGTAAGATTTATTAGAAGAAGTTTCACATCTCTGTCCCTTGTTATGTTTGCTTAGTGCATGCTAGCTGCTTCAGCACACGGTGTGCCTGCAGTAAAAGATACTTTATCTCAAAAAGCACAACGGTGTGCGATTTGTGAGGCAAACATGTTAACTGGTGGCGTGACAGGTACATTTGTGTGGTTATAATGTTTGAGCGTGAGTGTGAGTCTGCTCCTCACTCCATACACCCATAGGAGGCTTTAATGTTACATTGAGGCTCTGATATATTGTCAATATGTGCACCGCTCTAACAGTGATCCTTGGCTGTGCTGCTTACTCCCCCATTTCAGCAATCCAAACAAACTGCTGCCTATTAGCCAACATCACATCCTTGAATTTCCATTGGTTTCAAGGTCACAAAAGAAGTGGTTGTGTTCTGTTAATGTTGTGTCTTTCATGATCCTTTCTAATGTTTATATAAATGATATATAAGAGTGAGGTTTGATTATCACGTTATTTGACTACCTGAATCATCTAATGCTTTATCAAATCGTTGCAGAATAAGATGCAGAATGATCAAACAACAGCTGTAATCTGACAACCAGAGCAAATCTGTAAGTGTACTTTGACAACAGTATCTACCTTGAATATAAATTCATATAATCTGGACTATGGGACAGGATTGTCTTGTCTCACTGCCTGCAACAAGCTGAGTTTGTCAGTTTTTGAGTCCGTCATTTCAGTGTATGTATAAATACAAATGTGATCAAACAAGACTAAGAGTCTACAGCCATGCAGCAGTGCTTTGAGCTAAATGTTAACACATTTTAGTTTAGCGTGTTAGCATGTAACATTTGCAAACTATAAAAGCTGTTTCTGAGGAAATTGCAGTCTGAATGCTGGATGCTGAAAAGCTGACGTTACACTGAATTGCTGTCTTAAATGTGTAAGAAGAATGTGAAGTAGTATTGTTGACAAAGTAGGAATGGGTTTAATTCGTATGAATGTTGAAAATGCATGAAAAAGCAGCTGAAGCAGTATTAATGGTTGGAAAACTGGGAAAGGGATGATGAAGGATGCAAAATATAGAGTAAGCAATGAAAGAAGTTCAAATGAAAATGTTAAAGCAAGCATTTAAATGAGTGTACTAAGAAGGAGTTGAGGTTTCCTTTAATTGTCTTTGTTGGATTAACGATAAAACATCTAAGCTTGAGATGTAAGTCCTGACAAGAGCACTTTTATTTTGAGATACAGTGAGAATTTGGGGCTTTTATTTTGAAAAGCAAGCATCATCCTGAGCTTCCAGTGGGGATAGAGTTATTCTATGGGGCTTTTATTTTGACAAAAAAAAACCAACCTCGTCCTGAGTTCCCTGTTAAGATACAGTTACCTTCTGCAGCTTTTAATTTGAAAAAACTAGGTCCATCCATTAGTTTTGCAAGAATCCTAGCGCAGAGTATTGGACAAATTAAAATTTTGACCTGATTATGGCGCTACATGAAAAGTCAGGGGATTGCCAAAGTCAGTAGGATACATCGTCTAGGAACCGTGAATGTTTATATAAAATTTAATCTCAATCCATCCTGTAATTTTTGAGATGTTTCAGTCTGGACCAAAGTGGTACCAAACCAACCACCTGACAGACCTGCATTACCATTTCCTCAAGCCACGCTGCTAGCAGGGCCAAAAAATAGTAAAGTTAACTTTAAGCTTTAGACAGCTCATCTCACCACTGTGCATTAGACATCACACTTCTACCACAGCTAGAGTCAGCACAGCATGTTGTGTTCATCTAATGGACAGGAGAGTACGATGGACGAAGTGTTATTCACAGTGAGGACGGCGCTGATTTATCACACCAATAAAAGCAACAGGAAGAGAAATATAGTTTACAGGTCATAAAGTATGATAAGCCCAATGTCCCCGCTTTTATACACTAAGGCGTCGTGAATGTGGAAAACCCAATTATGTTTATCTGTCATCACCGCAGCTTGTAATGAAAAGCGATGGACAATAATAGCACATCTCTAAACAGTATGTCCTATCAAGTTTCCCATCTTCACCCCTTTGTGGCATGAGTCATCTGCTGCCATCCATTTATCGTCACTTTCTTCTTCTTTTTTTCTCCAGCAAACAAGCCAAATATGATTTATGGGTTGGCACATTGACTGGCTTAAACAATGTGTTTTCTGACCCACAAACATAAAACGGGCATTAGGTAAGGGGGTATTGTTGAGTTGTTTGCTTTATGTCCATTCAAGATCCACTGCCACTTCCTGTAAATGCCAGGCGGAGTGGGCAAATCCAAACATATAAACAACTTTTCCAGATGCACCACAGGAAGCCTTATCCTGTTATTGTTTTTGGAAGCAGATGTCTTAGATCTTGACCTTAAAAACAGCCCAAACAGAAACTCAGGAAGCTCCTGTAATGAAGCAGGGCATTCTCTCAGAAGTGAGGCCCACCTGAAGAGCTCTGCATGCAATATTGTTTAACACATTTGCAAGTTACCACTCAATGCTTGAGTGAGATATGTCTCGAGCCGGTGTGATGTATGACTTAATTTCGCTTGTTTACACTCGCTTCGGTCTTACAGGGCTCTGAAACATGTGGCCGTGATCCCAGAAATCTCCCAACACCCTCTCATCTATGAAGCTAATGGCTCATCGCAGTGCTTTAAGTGACGTTAGCATGCAGAATATATCATGCGCCCACTGAGCCAGGAGTGACAGCATCCATCTGCACCCTACTGTGTTGGTCTACTTTTTACATGCGCCTCATGACACAAGATCACGAAAATGGTACGCTGAGAACCTCGTGCACTGGGGGATTACATAAGCAGTAGGAGCTGAAAGTATTAGCGTGCAGATCCTTTGTATCTTACTTCATCAGGGGTTTGGACCTGAACCTTGTCTCTAATTAGATCTGTCAACTCAAAGCCCCAATATCTGTGGGAATGGCACAGAGAACTGCTGAGCAACTGGAATCAGCCAGGCGTGGGGGCTGGGTGGGATAGATACGCTACACAGGTTTCTGTGGCTGGAGAAGAAAGGGAAAATATTAATTTATTACTATAATACTGCGTGTGATTGCCAGTAAAGCACAGCAACGCACAGCAACGCTATCAGTGTTTAAAAGAAGTGTTTGCCCGAGTTTATTGTGCGCTCAATGTCCGCAACCATCAGTTAATTTAACCCTCAATATGTTTTTTTTACAGCAGCTGTCCCAGTGCCATATCAGCTGGATGACTAGATAAACAACAACCATCTGTCAACTCATTGTAACTTTCCCGAAAAAAACACTTTGATTGAATTTAGCGCCTTTAAGATATAAGATACAATCAGATAAGATAAGACTTTATTGATCCCCAAGGGGAAGTTCACATGTTACAGCAACAAAGAGAAAGCCCGAGAGGTTAGAAAACAGATAAAGAACCATTTGAATGAAATAGATAAAAAAATAAACTAAGACATTAGAGAGGTGAAATACAAAAGTTATGTACAATGTATACATTACTATACCTATATAAGTGAATTCTGCACATATTTTTGTAAAAGTAGTCGAGTAGTCCAACCCCAGCAGCCATGATCTGTGAACTATATGTATAGTTTAACTATGTAGGTATGGGTATGAATAATAAATACAATATACACAATAATATAAGTATGTTATGTAATGTTATATATTACATGTAATATACACATACTATACAGTACAGTAATAATACAATAAAATGAACATATAAAAGCACAATAAAAGCTAAATAGTATTAATATAGTATTGTTACAGTGATATAAGTAGCATTATACAATGTAAGATAAATGAGTTCTGATCACACGGAGTCCATCTCAGACCACAAGGCTATACGTACGATGTTCACTGGAGTCGTATTGAATTATAAAATGAGATATATGCAGACTTAATTTACCATCTTCTGCCTCATCACTCTGAACTGGGCCTGACATTATCTCTTAAATCCCTTTCAATATATTTCGAAGGTTTTCTAAGGTCATTAATATCAGGAAAACCTAGAGCGCCATTTTTTCATTTTTTCCATGTGTAATCTATCCTACTTTCACTCTATTTCCATGAGAGTTTACACTCACCGCAAGGAACCTGGACTTCTCTCTCAGCCTTGTCGACTTAATTTGTTCTCATCATGGCAAGAGGAAGCTCTCTACCATACGACTCTCGACTTTAGCATTCAAGTCTGCTCGGCTCCTACTGCCGCAGCCTTCTATCCTTTTAATCTGTCAGCGGAAAACTTCAAGCCAGACGTCATGCTGTTTGCCCGTTCACCTGAATTCACAATGCCTCGCATGCAGTTTTGTCCATCAGCAGCATTTCAGTTGGACTGTGTAACCTTTTTCTCTAATCTCTAAATCACACCCTGATCTGACACTATACTACACTATACAGGAATTTGCTTTCAAAAGCGCAGATTTATAATGATGGAAATTGTGTATCAGATTAATCATAAATACCCAGATATGTTTCTGTGAGGACCCTGGTTAACAACATATCCAGGCTGTCAACAATCGCAAATGCCTTGCCTCCTTTATTCACATCTTGCTGTAGGTTTTTCATGGTGTAGTTTGTAGGGCGGCACAGTTAATCAACATTTTATCAAAATTGCAATATGGCCAACTGCAATTTTCAAATCGCAGGAGATGCAATGTTTTTAAAGGTGAAATGTGTATCAAAATACCACTTAATTAAATATTATGGTGCTGCAGAGATGTCCTGGCCGACACATCATATTCTACAGATTTAAGAAAACATCCTTGTTTGGTACAGATCCCCATAAAAATCACATCATTATCATTTTAATATGTTTTTCAGTGAAAATGAGAATAATAATCCAAAAATTATCATTCCCCCTAATATCGCAAATCATATAGCAATTGCAATATCAGTCAAAATAATTGTAAATATATATATTTTTTGTTTGTTATAGTACGTATGTACCAGTGACTGACCACCTGAGCTTGAATACCTCATAAACAAGACATGGTCACCTGATAATTCTGGACTTTATGAGTTGATCCATTAACCCATTTGTGCCCAAAGACTATATTTAGTATGATCAGGAAAAATGCTACAACATTTGTTTTGATTTGTCAAAATGCTTCAGATTTGGTACGGACATACTTTGGGCAAGTATCTAACAGTAGAACTTTAGATCACATGAAAAATCACACTTTTATTATTATTTTTTTATTATTATTTTTGAAAAATTAGGAAAATATTGTGTTTCTTGAATGTTTTCCACATTAAATATTTTTTTTTCACTGCACATGTGTGCATATGTTTAATATTCAACTTGTTATGAGTTCATACCAAATACTTGATTGTACTCCTTGTAGTTTCTGAGATACAACCATTTTCTTATCATACTGTATCTAGTCTTTTGGCACATGAGACTACTGTTTTTTCCTAAAATATAATGGAGTCTATCACAAAAACAGTAGTCCCGTCATGTGCTCAAATACTAGATATAGTATGATAAGAAAAACTAACTTTTCAGCCAAACAGTTTGACCGATTTTGAAAATGTCTTCACATTTGTGAAAGCTAAGAGACCATTTCCACCATAAGGAAATTAATCATTTCAGATGCAGGCACAAATGGGTTAAACAATGTAGCAGCATGCTGTGGATTGTGGGATACTTAAGGCTGCAAAGTAAATATTGTACAGACCTTGCCAAGTTGTTATGACATATTTAGTCTGGAAATAGAGGATCCAGCACCTGAAAGGGGACACAGCTTATATCTAACAATAACCACATCTCGCACATTGTGTACATCTTCCATACACTAACTTAGAAAGTCCAAACTCCTGACACTAAGATGACTTGACTTCAGTCTTACCGTGTAATCAACTGGGCACTGAACCTTCTCTGGCAAAACCCGCTTAAAGCTTTGCACCACTGACTGGCTCTCTTCTTTTTCACGGTGCTAAAACCATGGAAAACACATCGCTTTATTCCACATCTGCGACTTCCACAAAATGGACTCCTCTAATTACTTTCTGCTGCGCGGTAGCAATGTTCTAGCTGTACCAAACTATCCAATGTTCTGTGCTGACTTTGTTTCGTTGGGACAATTGCATGTGTTATTTTGTGTTTTGTTGTTCTTCATACTATATTTAGTTTAATTCGTCGCTTGCTGGCTCATTTCATGTGGCTTGCCACAAAATGTAGTTAGTGAGGTCATTAAATGTTTTTGTTCCAAATTCACAAGTCACACCGTCAGATTTAATGCATCATTATTCTTCTTTTTTCCTTGTCCCTTTAATTTCCAGTAGCACTAAATCATCTTCAGTCTTCATGTTACTGCTTTGAGATTCCAGCAGATTTGCAGTTTTCCAAAACCCAAAGCCACAAAATGGGGGAACAAATCTCTGGCGTAGGTATAGGACCAGAGGCCTTTTCCCGCAGGGTTTGCAACTGATGGAAAGTTAAAGAGCCGCACAGTAGCAGACAAATCTCACTTTTCAGTACCAATGACTCTGTTAGCATCGGTGTAAAAGTGTGTGTTTAAAAAGTCAGCGTTTAGCTTTAGTACTCTTTAACGGACATGATCTATGAAGTGTTTTACATATCTTAGGCAGCAACAGAATGACAGACAACTGTTATTTTACATGGAGATTAATACAAATCCTCCTTCTGTAGTTTTTGTTATTCCCGTACTTCCTGTAACAAACCTTCTCATCTGTCTAGTTTCATTCAGGAATTTCTGCATTATGCTTTCTACATTCGTGTATCTTGGTTTCCATGTTGTTAAAATCCTCAAGTAGGCTAATGATGGTATCACCATCATCAATTAAGTAATAATAATAATAATCACCTTCATCGTTTTAGTTCCAATGTAGCATTGCCCTCGGCAACACAAATGGGAAGAAGGAAGAAATGTGTGTTCAGAGGAATCGCTGGAATGTAGCACATGGACATTAACATGGGCGTTGCATAACATTGCCAGTCGATTTTCAACAGCATATATTTGTTTTTATTCCCATGAGTATGAGGGTAACAGGTACTCATTGTCACTTGTTGTCCTTTATAATAACCTGATGACCTTCAGTACAACATAATGAGTAAACAGAAAAACACAGAGAGGCTTTCTCTCTTGTGTCATTAAAACAAAAATTCAACTTGAACTCTTTGCTTGAACTCTGGGTACATCAACAAGGTTTTCCCAAAGCAACTGAGTCATGAACGTTGTCTAAGACGCCTTTTGATACAGACAATAAAAAAACACATTTTGACAGCAGCTAGAGTGAACATGAAGCGTGTGCAGAGCTTTCTCTGTTCTGTGTCTCTCCTGAAAACTGGCTCAAATATTATATGCGCCAACAAACTCATCACCCCTTTCATAATCAATAGATCCGAGGTTGCTGCCTTGATCACGTCACACTATTAAACCTGCAAAACCGGCAAAAACTCCATAACAACCTTTCAACATATTGGAATTCAAGTGTTTTGAGATAAAACTAGACTTCTTCCACCTCCTCATGGCTCTGTTTTCAGGCTTTAAAACATCTAGCCCGTGACGGGAGACTTTGACGAATCACGCTCCGTACAGCAGTACACTACAAGATGTTTCTGAAGACATTTGAGGCGAGAAATAGTCATTACAGTAACAGAATATTGATTCATATTTGATCAGCGCTGCCTAATTTGACCGTTTGATCAGAGTTTGTAAGTGATTGACAGCTGCTCAGAGACGGCAAGGCTCCAGCTCGGCTCTGACTGGTTGTTTTCCTCCGGTCTGTGAAATCTTGCAGATGCCATTAGGAGCACCAGAGGACACAGAGGCACATGGTTTTTTTTTTCAGATTACCTGTCTAATGTACTACTGTCAGTACATAGCGACTGTTTTATAAAAATAATTTTTTTTAAAATCATATTTGCTCCAATTCTACCTACTGCTGCTTTAAGTCCATTTACTTTCAAACCATAGTTTAGTATAACTGTTTTTAATTTTCTTTTTTATGTCTTTGTTGTTCTTGTTGTGGTTCAAAAATGTACCCTGCAATTAAAGAGAAACTATGTTTGCATGTGTTTTTCAAGCACTTCCCCTCACAAATTCATTTTAATAATGATATTTACCTGCAATCTTTAATATTTCAACTCTAATTTTTGCCTCTCAGTTGGAGGTTATATGAATGAGCATTTGTTTATTAAAAAGCTGTTTACTTATCAAACCCTGAGGTCAGATTACATCCATGGGACTTATGTTTAGTCTCATTTGCTCCCCATGCAGATTTAGCACAATATGAAAATATCTTATAATGACAAATGATGCTCTTTTCATCCTGCAGGCTTCACTGTGCAGCTTTCTAATTCCACACTAAGTCACACAGTATCTGACAACACGAGGTCCCTGATTCAGAGCCTATCTGGGGGGTTCATGCTGTAATGAGGTGCAGAGCAGCACTGGGAGGGTCCAGATGAGTGGCTCACATCGCTACCTTGTGGCTGTGATGGGTAAGAAGACTCCTTACTGTCCTCACTGAACCGGGGACACATATAACAGAGGCTGGAGAGCTGAGGTGCTGCCCATTCCGATTCTTACCACAGATGATGTTGGAGCTTTTTCACTTTCTGCTGCATTTTGTTTCTCTTAATATTTTAATTCCAGAGTTTAATTTTTAAAGTAAATATGTTTTTTTTGCTTGAACATAAGCAGGCTAATTATTTGAATTTTGATTTTGGAGAATTTTTATGACCAGTGAGGTTTACTATACTCACATATTTTAGACCCTAGTTTTGCTGTCTTGTAGATCCACGTTGTAGATTTCTGTACCTTAACTTTACTTTTATTTTGGCGTCCACATTTTTAAGCAAATATTTCATATTATAAGTGGAAATATTTTCTTCAGTTGTTTTTTTTTTCTAGAAAGCATGGGAGACTGATATTCAACCAATCCTTTGTTTTTTTTCACTTAAAGAAACATTTTTTGAGCCTCATCATACACCTGTGAGGACGCATGAAAGGAAGAAAGACTTTTTGTCACTTAAACTGTTCCAGCCATTTGCATGACTGCACAACAACCCTGACGCATCTGCAGAGAGGAGAGGAGAGACAAGACTGCGGCACACAATGGAGAGTATCTCAAATGAAAGTGACTTCTTTTTGTGGCAATTGAACGACTCCTTTCGGAACTCAAGTCTCCTTAACGGAACCGGTTCTTGGTCGAACCAGACGAACCCTCTGAAGAGGAATGAAGAGGTGGCTAAAGTGGAGATGGCTGTGCTCGCCCTGGTGCTGTTCCTGGCTCTGACTGGCAACCTGTGCGTCCTGCTGGCCATCCACACCACCAAACACAGCCAGTCCCGCATGTACTACTTCATGAAGCACCTGAGCATCGCAGATCTAGTCGTGGCCATATTTCAAGTTCTCCCTCAACTCATCTGGGACATCACATTTCGCTTCCAAGGACCTGACATTCTGTGCAGGTTGGTGAAATACCTGCAGGTCGTTGGGATGTTTGCATCCACTTACATGTTAGTTTTGATGTCTGTGGACAGGTGTTTGGCAATCTGTCAGCCTCTGCGCTCTTTGCACAGGAGAAAAGACCGTTTCTATGTCATCTCCTCCTGGGTCCTGAGCTTGATCTTCAGTATCCCCCAGATGTTCATTTTCTCCCTCATCGAGGTGGGCTCTGCAGGATCAGGAGTGTATGACTGCTGGGGAGACTTCGTGCAGCCTTGGGGAGCCAAAGCTTACATCACATGGATCAGCCTGACAATATATATCATCCCAGTAGCGATATTGAGCATCTGCTACGGCTTGATCAGCTTCAAAATATGGCAAAACTTTCGGCTGAAAACCAGGCGAGAGCAGTGCATCAGCTTGACGCCAAAAGCCTCCAAATGCAACACGTTGAGCCGTGTGAGCAGCGTCAAGCTCATCTCCAAAGCGAAGATCACCACGGTGAAAATGACTTTTGTGATCGTCCTGGCTTACATTGTGTGCTGGACACCCTTTTTCTCTGTGCAGATGTGGTCCGCGTGGGATCCAGCTGCGCCTCGTGAGGGTAAGTTGGATTTTTAAAGTTGGATATCTTGTGCGTAAAGGCTATAATGTGCAAGGCTTGGCAAGGCAGCTCTATTTGTAGAGCACATTTCAGCAACAGGGCAATTCAAAGTGCTTTACATAAACATTCAAGAACTTTGCGACAAAGTGCAAAAAGAACATTAAGACATAATTAAAACAGTTCTAAAAACATTTTCTAACAAGATTAGAAAATAAAAACAAGCTTAAAATAAAAGCTAGGATAGAAGCTGAAATAGAATATAACACACAAGAGTAAAAGCTATAGTGCAGTATAAGATCATTATCTGGTTTAATAAAAGGCAGCAGCAGCAAACAGGAAAGTTTTAAGCTTTGATTTAAAAGAACTCAGAGTTGGAGTTGGTCCTGCAGGTTTCTAGGAGCTTGTTCCAGATATTTGGTGCATAAAAACTGAACGCTGCTTCTGCATGTTTAGTTGTGACTCTGGGGACACTAAGCAGACCTGATCCAAATGATCTGAGAGGTCTGGATGGTTCATAACATAGCAGAAGATCAGAAATGTATTTTGGCTCCTAAACCATTATAATGTGCCCATAATGCCATTACGCACCTGAAACATTTTTAAAAAACACTTAACCTACACACTGCTCACCTTTTTTTTTTTTAATCAGTTTGCACATTTTGCAGACAATTTATTGCCCAGTGGAATTTGTGCAACTGCCGCATCTCCCTCTTGTGCTGTTGCGCATCAGTGATCTTTACGCACACAAGAGTCAGAATTCGAATCAGAATCAGAATCAGAATCAGAATCAGAATGGTGTTTATTGCCAGGTGTAAGAGGTATATACTAGGAATTTGCTTTGGTTTGGTTGGTGCAAGTCAATAACACAAAATAATAGATAAAAAAACGTTAGAATAAAATAAGAATAAAAAAATAGCTTCTCTACCAATATAGAATATACAAAATAAGCTATAAAAAAATAAACGTGATATAAACAGATAGTGCAAATATTGCCGGTGTGCAAACAATCAGGTATCAGAGGGAGAGAGAGGGATACAGTAGGGGGTGTGCCAGCTTTTATACTTATCCAGCTGGAGCAAACAGTGACAAGAAAAAACACCATTTTTTAGATGGATTTAGTCTGTTTTCCTCATTCAGGTCAGGCACTGATGGGGTTATACGGCTGACTCATATAAGAGAGCTTGTTCTGCTATTTTAATGTCAGGGTTAATAAAGCATCCAGGGTACGGTGCGGATCACAGTGACTGAGAAAAAGCTCTGAATGATCAGTGCAAGAGGTTTCACCCTAGGACAAAACAAAAACTTGTGTTTTTTTCAATTTGAAACACATTATTCCAACACGTCATTTCCAATTTGACTGACAGGTTTTACACTAGTTAATCATAGTTGTTAATCTAATGATTTCTGAGGCTATTGATTACATTAGGAATGCAGAACAGGAATAACCTATATTTAGTTTTTCTAATATGTCAAATTCTTAATATAAATACTGTTTTTATATTTATATTTAACAATGCACCTGTTGTATAAGGTATAAGAAAACATTTGAAGTGATAATTAGTGACCTTTAAAGTGTAAAAAGCTACACGCAATAATGTTCCAGGTTCCCTCTGACCCTCCTCGAGCTGTCTGCTAATCATTAATCAAATTAGTGTGCGCTGCCACGCGCCAAGCAGCTCTTATTTGTGCCTGTGGGGCACGTTGGAGTGCGTCGTTGACATTTAACCACAATAGGCCACTAAGCAGCCATCTACTGTAAGTATGTGATCCCTATATCCATCGATCCGGATGGGCCATGGCCACACCCATAGAATATTTAATATGTCAACTCAAATGTGCTCCTTCCATAAGCAATAGCCATGTGAAAATTAAAGATGTGTTTAATATGAAATATGCTATAATTAGTTTATTATGATGTAATGGCATTTGTGTGTACTGGAAAAGTGAAGAGTAAATCTAATTAGAGCTATTATTATGAAGACTGCAGAATAATATGTCTGCATCTCTTCAAAGACAATACAAATCTTGTATAAGCAGTTTCCATCCATTATAACTTTACTGTTCTAGTATTTTCTCAGACAAAAAGTGAAAAGAGAAACATTCCCTACATAAGCAGGCTAAAATGAAACAAACTGGAGCTTACACATGCTAAAAATAAGAGAATAATGTCAGGAAGTTTCTTGATGAGTAGAGCGTAAACAGACTTTGGTGTTTTCAGGTCTTGGGGTCTTTTGTTTTAGCTTCTGTAGGTTTGTGTACCAGGTTCCAGCTGACTGCTTGTGTGATGTTGTCATCCTCCTCAAGCTGCATTGTTCACACCAGCTATTTACACAACAGTTGGAACAGGTGCACAATACACTTAGCTGTCATCCAGTTCCTCCAACACTGAGGAGGTATATTGCTATAATTGGCTCTGATGTTGCACCTCACAGCGATTGTAGCAAGAAAAAGAGCAACAAAAGTGCAACAGCCCTTGAATGAAAAAAAAAAGAAAGTGATTAATTCATTTTCTGTTGCAGAGCCTTTGGCTCAGTGCAGGGAGGAGGCGGATGCCTGATGGCTGTACTCCACGTGAACAGTGTTCAGAAAGGCCAGCATTGGCAGTGACACGTGCCAGAGTTTGTGTACAAAAGATAGGCTGGAGTGTCACCTGTGTGTGTGTGTGTGTGTGTGTGTGTGTGTGTGTGTGTGTGTGTGTGTGTGCAGATAAGGTGTCCATTAGGGCTTTCTGTTCTAAGCTGTGTGGTCTCGGCTCATTTTGCTGACTATGTTAAGGGACGAACCTCTACATTGTAAACATGTGTTTCAGACATTCATGATGTAAACGATCCAGTTTGAGAAAACATCAGGTTATTGAGTAAGATTTTGTAGTTAATTGTTGTTAATTGTAGTAGTTAATTAGGAAGAGACACCAGGTTGTAATAATGTGGTTGGAATTTTAGTTGTGTGGCGACTGAATCAGGGTCTGCACCTTTAAATCAGTTTGTGTTGTAGTGAAAGATTAGCATATACAGTATTATTAATGTATAATTATTGCTTAACCTGCAGAATTATAGCAAATATTTTTATAGCAGCTGATCTCAAACAAAGATTACCCATTCCATATAATCACCTTTATTATTCTACCATGGGATATATCCATAATTATGTTATATGAAACTTGCGTGACACAAAACATTATGAGAGAACTCGAGTCATGGTCATTTTTCCATGGTGCAGAAAAAAAGTCTCAGTAAAAAAAAAAGTGACTCAGCAATCTGCGAGTGATTGATGCCATTATGGAACATTATCACCATGGTTTCCTCCGAGATTGACCTGTTAGAGACGTCTTTTTGTTCAGTTTTCTCCATCAAACAAGCTGTCATTTCAACGTAAGTGGAGATTTACAACTATACTTAAAGGTTGATGTCTGTCTTTAAAAGGCCACTCTCGGCAGAAACAGGAGGTACAAGCAGCAGTTTATATGCACACTCCCACACTTTCTCCGTCTGGTCCTACATTACCAAGGTAATCGTCTTATGAATGATTCAGAGATCACTTGAGATGATCAGCAAAACAATGCATAATTTATGCAAGTTCAGAATGTGACATTTTGGAAAATATGCTTATTCGCTTTACTGTAGCGTTAGACGGGAAGTAAGCCTGGTTCTGTCCAAAGATCTTCTGGCTTTGTGCCGACTATTTCTAGTTACCTGGCCAAGAAACAGTCCAGCAAGTAGCTCCATGTAAAATGGAAAATTCTTGTTTTTTAGTGTGCTTTAGCTGATAGGTGGATTTTGTTACCGTTAAACAGTCAGGCCAGCTGTTTCCATGCCTTGCAGAGTTTTAGTTCATTTTGTAAAAAGAAAAAAGTTTCATGAAATCTTAAAGGTCCAGTTTGTAGGATTTAGTGGCATCTAGTGGTGCGGAAGCAGATTGCAACCAACTGAATCCCCCTCGGCTCAGCCTTACAGTACCTTTCCAAGTGTGTTGATGGCCTACGATGGTCTTCAGGTACAGTAACGTAAAAACGTGAAAGGCTCTCTCTAGAGCCAGTGTTTGGTTTGTCTGTTCTGGGCTATAGAAACATGGTGGTGCAACATGGTGGACTTTTATATTTAATTTTAAGGTGATTATACACTCATGAAAACTTAGTTATGAATATTATATCCCGTTTCTGCTAATAGATCCCCCGAAATGCTACACACTGTTAAGTAAAGAGGTAAAAATGAAATGCCAAACGATGCTGTACATTTTGTACTACCTTGTCATTTGCAAGTGCCTTCATCATTTCAAGTGTTAAATGTGAAAATAAGATTATAGTTTTGTTTATATTATGCTAAGCTAAGGTAATTGATTGCTCGCTGTCGCATCATATTTACTGTACAGATGTGAGAGTAGTATCAATCTTATTATCTTACTCTCATCAAGAAAGCGAATAAGCGTTAAACTATTCCTTTAGCCAAAGTTGGATCAGTGTGACCATACTCACTGTAGGAAATTTGGACCCTTAGATACAATGTCCGCATTGAGCCAATCAATGTGTTTTTTTTAGATGCATGAACAAAGAGCTTCAACCTTCAAAGTTCCACCAAAACTGCTGATTTACTGTGAGGGAGCCGGGACATTTCACAGTAAAACGTTTACGATTTTTAGCACCCCATTATTCTTATCAGTATGATTTTTGGAAATGTCAATGTCCCTTTCCTCTATGCTTTGTGACATCAGTGGCATCTATCATTTCACATTGAACAGCCAGACAGATTTCATTATGTAAAGGACAAAAACACCTTGAGGTTAAACCCTGGCTCAGACTCTAACACAGGCTCCCAAAAAATCAGTGAAAACACAAACATCTCCCCCCGCTGCGCCTGGTGCTCTTGGATGCTGACTCACTCTATGTGCTATTGATTTGATGGACACAATGCCCAGTGTTCAATGCCCAAGTGTTTTTTGGTTTTTTTTACAAGTCAGTTTCTTATGCCGTATAGTGTCTTTACAAGCAGTGAGAAAAGCAAGGCACTGTCATGCGTACAGAAAGACGACTCAAAGCAAAGCATCACTTAATGTAAAAAATGAAAATGAGATTACTGCGCTTCTTGTTTACCTTCAGGGAACAAGAATCAGCACTAAGTGTTCTCATTAATGACTTGCTGAAGAGTCTTTTGGGGCTGCCCAGTATCTGCTCTGACAGTCAGACAGATGTACCACCCGTGGGGATGATAATTCTGCCTTTTCATTTGCTGTGTGATTCATCTTTCTCTTGGAAAGACACCGTGAGCTAATTCAGTAAAGGCTTTCTCTTGATAGCTCCCCTTATTATTCAAATTAGATCCAGGCTCTTCTCTCATCCATCCTGATAAGAATGCTTGATAACCACCGGTTGGTCTTTTTCACTGTCTCCAATGAAGCGTATTGCTCCATTCATGTCAGCAGCAGCATAGTCTACTGCATATTAGAGCAGGTTGATGCATAGCTCACAAGGTTTGTTGTACAATTGTGTCATATCAGCTGGTAAATTAACGCATTACCTGCTGGCAGGTTGTAGAACGTTTTATAAATTAGCATTTTCTTTTCAGGTTAAAATATAATTTCTACATTTTTCTGCCATTTTCATTTGAACACATCTGAAAGATTACAACGCAGCACTTACCCAAAGGTGGATTATAAAACCCATGACACAATTGTAAAAGGGTAATTGAATAATCTGCACTCAGTTAAACTCATGTCTTAGTCTCATAAATCAAACCCTTAATGGCTGATGATCAATTGGTGTTGATCATGCGTGAGACCTTTGTGAGTTACAGAGATAATTTATGCTGAAGAATTTCATGCGAGCTCAGGAACTATCATTAACGACAACCTGAGTATAGCAGGTGCACAGACCGATTAGCAATCAGTCAGAAGAGGTTAAATACGGGATGCGAGCCAATTACATGAATCCGAACCTCATTTACCAAAATGTCAGTTGGATAGTGGAGTTGACGTGGCGGAAATGTCATCCGCCGTGCCGCTGCAGGTTGGCTATCACACCAATATTGTGTGAGGAACATTTCTGCCTCTCCTGGTCCAACCTTGGAGTATTTTTGCATGAATTTGCTTTGTTTTAGAAAAGCAGTGCTTTCGTGCTTGTTTGAACATTTAGATTCTTTTGTGTTTATTTCTCACTCTTGAGCTGCAAGTATTATGAAACTCAATTGCGAAAGTTGTTAAAATTCATCCTAAAGGTGGACATGAATTTCTGTCTCAAAGCAATCCACTCAATAGTTGTCGTTACTTTTTGCTCAAAACTACAAACGTCAACCTCATGGTGGCGCTTGATGAAAAGTCAGGTGATCGCCACTGAGATCATCCTCTGGAGACCACGACTATCTGTTCCAAAATTCATGGCAATTCATTTTAATAGTTTGAGATTTTGCAGTCTGGACCATGGTGGTAGAGCGACTGATAAATCAACATTGTCATCCCTACAACCACGTCACTAGCATGGCTAAAGAAGCATGAATTTATATGAAGTTGTAATGTGTGAGCACAACTCGTGAATTATGTTGGATTAACTTTCAGCCAGCCACTAACACTTTTACATATTTGAATTAGGGCTGTCACAATGTCAGATTTTCACTAGTTTATACGATTATCGTGGCCAAAAGAATTCATGATAACGATATTATCACGATTTTGATTGGAATTTTGAAATTAAAAAAAATTAATAATTATGTCATCAGTCAATTTCATATTCAACTTAGTTTATTTTGCATTTTGTGTCTTTTTTGGCAAATGAATTACAGTTAAAATTTGAGGTGGAGAGAGAGTCTGTAACCATAACCATACAAAAGCATGATTTAAGAGGAGCAGGATTATTTACACAATATTATCATGTGTATTATTAACATGATATCAATATTTCCTTCTTTTTTTAATAAATATCACGGTTATTGTCAATACCAGTATATCGCCACACCCCTAACTTGAATCAAACCTTTCACAGAGAAAACAAGCTGCTGGTTCATTTCTGTTGTCACGGTGCAGTAACCTTCCTCTTCTCTGGTTCATCTCCTGCAGCCATGCCCTTCATCATCTCCATGCTGCTGGCCAGCCTCAACAGCTGCTGTAACCCCTGGATCTACATGTGCTTCGCTGGGCACCTGTTCCAGGACCTAAGGCAGAACTTCCTGTGCTGTTCCGCTCGCTACCTTAAGTCATCCCAGTGCCGCTGTGAGCGTGACTTTGACTCCAGTCACAAGAGCAACTCCTCAACCTTTGCCATTAAGAGCACCAGCAGTCAGAGGAGCATAACACAGACTTCCACCACATGAGCAACCACCCTCCAGCTGCCCACCCCTGCCTTTCACCACATCCACTAGTCCAACTCCTTCAGATACCTCTCGCCCTGGGGCTTCCTGTTCAAGCCCTGAAGGGAAAAAAACAACAAAAGTCTTAATTCTTTTATTTACAGTACTTTACAGTGTAAAGTGGAAATGAAATTGTAAAATAGAAAAATGTACAGAATATTGTTAAGGGTGTGATATTTTATTCATAAAGACGTACAAGATAATCCAAGCTGAGCAATCACTTGAATCTTTTTGTGTGATTGTTTTCACATTATTCTTGTTTGACATGTACAGTATATATTTACATGTTTGCAGTGAAAGTAAAGCAAAAGAGAATATTTTTAAGCGCTGTCAACCTTGGCTATACAACACTATTGATTCAGCTGTTGTCACCAGCAAAGCTTGTGGCTCCTGTTTGTCTGTGTTATGATGAAATTGCTCCCCTGTTATAAATATTGTGTACAACGTTGCTCACTTTGTTACATTTGCAATGGCTTGCATACATGTAAACTGTTACTTGAGATATTGTTAAATGTGAGGTGTCATGGCTGTCACTGGTAAAGATTAAAATAAATAAAGAGCGAAAGCAGCACTGACGGCTTTATTATTTACACCTAGCTGATGCTCATTAGAGCTCCTATTGCCTCCTGCAATCCTCGGCAAGGTTGCTGGAAGCATTCCAGAGGGATGTGTGTCGACGCTGAATCAATAACCTCACTGAGTTCCGGCAAAAGTTTGCCAGCACACTGAAACTTTGAACTTCCTGTTCAGCCTCAGCCCCAAAATGCATTATTGGGCTGAGATCTGGACACTGTGCAGACCGCTGGAGTGAACTAAAGTGACTCATGTTTCTGGAGATATCTTGGGACAACATTTGTTGCGTGGCATGGTGCAATATCCCGCTGGAAGTGACAATAAAGGTTAACTGGCCATGCATTCCCTTTGGCATTCCTTGTTGCAAAGCCAATTAAGTCTAAGGGTTGTTGTTTAGTCAGATGTGTTTATAGTCATTGTAAAAGTTTCAAGTATGAAAGCCAGATATGAACCATTGTTGTTATAATAACAGCACTTCAATTATCACTGCCAAAAATGAGGAGGACCTGAAAGCAAAAGCAACTCTGTTATTCAGCTCATCCTGATATGTTGTGTCTTTCCCATCTTACACTGGACTTAGGATATAATGTAAGAAAAGCTTACTAGAGAACTATCATTACAAGCTTTAAACAGGTTAGTTATTGCAGGAATATTCAACTGCATTACACTGCACACATGTTGCTTTCATTTTATTACCATGTGGATTACATGATTAATTAATGAACCAAAATTATAAGTAATATTTATGGTTATATTCAGGGGGAGTTTGCTTCCCCTAAGACCTTCCATAAGATAATCATGCACCGGTGGTAAATATTATATAAGGGGAAATTCTGCAAAAACATAAATATTTTAAAGATGACAATTTGAACTGAAGGCTTAACATAGTGCGTCAACAACCTTTGCTCTGAATTTAAATATTATGAGTCATTTTTTTATTCTCAAAGATGCCAATACGTTTGCTTAGTTTCATTAATAATTTGCAGAGGGCAAAAAAAATAGATAAATACATAAATAAAATCATGAGATCTGTATTTGTGGAAAATGTGTTGTATTGTGGTTGTATTTGTGTAGGTTTATGCAAATAAATCACTCTTGTTTCTTAATTAAACTGGTTAATACAGTTCATTAATCATCAGAGCAATGCTTTCTGCTCATATAAATACAACTGTGCATTTTCTAGCACATAAAAGGACAAATGAGTCGGCCATAAAGAAACACACTGCGGTTATGAACAAAGAAGGGTGTGGTGACACTGAATCATCAGTAATGGATCTCAGACAGGAAAGAGAAGCACATGAAAGACACAACAGCAGCCTCTAGTGGGTCACAGCTCCCGGGTCACTGACTGACGTTGACAAAGACATCACTGAAACACAGATAAGATGTTTGGTGAATCTTAAAAATGTATTTCTTAAGCCTCTTTGAATGAATAGAAATAGCACACATAATACACTGTCAATCAAACACTGAAGCAGTGGTGCAATATACTTATTATAAGGACAGTTTCATCAATTGTAAAGTGTCTTCAGATTATTTTTAGCCCATGTATAATTAGCCTTTCGTCGCTGCAGGAGCACAATAGCAGCAAAGGTATCTACTGTACATAATTAAAATAACACTGTGGACAACGGGTCTCATAGAGAGGCTTTTACTTCACTCCATCAGTAGTTAGGTCCATACTTGTTTACACATACTTCTTGACTGAAATGTGCAGTATTTAAAAAGGTTTAATATTCCACTCATCACTCTTTGACAAAAGGAAGTAGATTATCTGCATGGTTGACTCCAAACATATGTATATCTTCACATCTGCAAGTCAACAAAAACTCTGTTAGTTACTGTGGCGTCATCACAAATTGCAAAAAATATTTATGCAGAGAAAACATTTTCAAAACTTTCTTGTTGTTAGAGCGTTTCAAATGAGGTTACATATGTGATTATCAAATCCAATTCAATCAGTAAAGTTAAACAATACCAGACGCGGCGACATACAGAAGGGCCAAATGTAATACAGGCAGCATTGTCCACAGGTGCAGCAGTGTTGGGGTGTTCATTTCATTTGTGGTGAATGAGTAGCTATTGTCTTTGGCTTTTGTGATACAAATAAATGAGGGCGGGCAGATCTTCGTCATGGCAGGCGGTCCTTTTCTCTCTCTCACCGAGGAACACTGAGCCCTCCAGGAGTGCCAGAGCTGTCACAGAACCACGCAGCCTGCTGCAGCTGTCACAGAGCTTCTGGTGGCAAAAGGCACACCGGGCACGTCAGGACAGAGCTTGAGGATGGTTGGGTGGGGAACAGCATGTTATGAAGAAGGGAAGAGGAGGAGTATCAGGGAGTAAGCAAGATGCAAAGGCTGAGCTTCAGGTGTATAAAAAGATACCGCACTTCATCCGATCATACCACAAACACTACTGTGTGAGTTCTTAAACTTCTTTGCGCAGTGCGACGCGCACACTGCTGAAGATCTTGCCCAGGGCTTCGAAGAAGGGATCGCAGAAGGTCTGGATGCAGAGAGAGTAGATGCGGCTGATGCACTGCGACTCGATCAGACAGCTCTTGATGCAGGGAACCACAGCCCAGATGTGGCAGAAGGAGATGCATGCGAACAGGAAGCCCCAGAGTAGAGCAACGGGGATACCGAAGACAGCAGACAAGATGCGGTAGCACCAGTACTTGGATACGGTGAAGGTGGTGTAGCTGAGCTTCCACACCCCATCCAGGCTGTGTGTACCGTCAGGCTCTGCAATGACATCCTCAAAGTCCACCTAATAGGGAATTTAAAAGAGGCTTCCATTACTACACATCCCTGAGTAATATGCACATGCAATGTTAAGTGTAAAGATAAAGCTTGTGACAGCTGCAGAGCGTTAGGGGCAAATTTATGCAGAGTAACCAATTATGTATTGCACATACACATTTCTTAGTAACCGAAGTTCACCATATGTAAAATGCATGAGAGCAACTAGTCCAATCTGTTTTTAGTATGTGTCACCTAGTCCTTTGGAAAAGGATGCTATTTAACTTGACACGGCATCATGACAGGCCGACACACTGCACATCTAAATCCCTTTCTTTTCTTCTAGAGCCCTGGATACGATCATTATGGGAAGTGCCGAGTTGCTGTCCGTTTCCCGTAGAGATAGCAGTCTGAGATCATCCTCTGAATGAATGGCTGGACATGTACTGTTTTATATTTCCTCTGTAAGGCCTGGCCTCCTTCAGCTCTTTGCTGGAGTCAAATTCAACAAAAGAATCAGTGTTCTCTAGAAACAATAGATGGTCACCCAAAGCTGGTAAATCTGATAAGATTCCCTGACTAATTAGGGAGACCATTTCAGTGGGTATTACTTTATTTTAATGGCAAGGTAAGAAACAATAAGCAGAAAATGATTGCATGGAATAGAAATGTAAAAGCACACTATCCCTCACTGTTGGGATTAAGGTTAACAAAGCTTCCAGTTTAAAACAGACGTGAGTAGGCATGTGAATCATTCTAAACTGAGCCGGGCAGACACTAAACATACGCTCTGTACTCATAACTTGTGATTTACCATCTTCACTGACCATGTTTACATGAACTACTTCCAGTCAAACAAAATATAATTTAAATGCATATGCGGTCCTGTCCTTACAGATAATATTTTGTGGCGGTGACATGGCAACAATCAGACATGGTAAACAGTAGTCAAACCTAAATAAATCACGGCGGCATAGTCAGTGTATCAGTTTCACACGCTTCCACCCCATTCCCAAAATAAACTTTGGGTTCTGCACAGGCAACAGGAATAGCTCTTGGTCTATTTAAGGATTTTCCAGACAGTGTAATAACCTGTTCTCTTGTCTTTTTTCCCTACTAACCACTTTATTTACTTCCACACATGCCAAGACAGGGGCTCTTAATGTTGTTAATCCTCTCTGTGTCAGGGCGTTGTCTCCATGCTGCACAAACCTTCACCACGTCCTCATTGATCTGCTTGGGATCTCTGTTAATTAGATCAATCTCCTTGGTGTGGCTGTCCTTCACAATCTTCTCCTCGTTGGTGTTGTACTGGTACTGATCCGCCATGGTGGGGCTGCAGGTCCTGGACGGGCTAGAGACGGTGAGAGTAAACCTTCTTGGATCAAACTGCTCGGATCCGCCTCGGTTCCCTTCTGAACCCCTGTATCACCACTGTGACGCTCCCTCTGGCATGCCAGTGGACAGCTGCCGCAGGCGACCTGGTAAAAATGGAGGCCTTACCCCCACCCTGCACACACATAGGCGGCCCCCCACACACACACACACACACAGACAGTGGGCACACACACAATGTAATGCACACAGACAGAAAAGGCATGCCTTAAAGGAGAACCCAGGGTTGTGTCACATTTCACATAGGGTTGTGGGGCTAACTGGGAAGGGTTTACACAGTGGCACGAACTTCCACCATGGAGCGAGGCAGCAAGCACAAACACACCCTCCTGATCTGGCTTTAGTTGGGACAGTGTTTTGCATCCTAATACTGAACTTAATATGAAAAGAAAAATTGTTTTTAAAGCTAAATTACACAACAGAAGAGAGACAAAACGTGTACTCAATGATACCATGAGGATTACAGGCCTTTGAACTGTTAATGTAGATTCACACAATTACTATAATTTATCATTCAGATATGATTCACATTGAAATACACTTTACTGAAACAGAATGCATCAGCTCATCACCTTCATCATGCTTGATACTCTAAGTCAGGTGGTGAGGTGGTTAGTGGATGTCACCTTATTTGTTGACATTATGCCACCACTGTGCCTCTTCCGTCGCTATAACCCTACAGTTGACAAACACTCTGTAGAGTAGTAAGTAATAGTAGTAGTAGTAGTAAGTAGTACTGTTCTGCACAAAGAAGTGTAATTATCAGAGTGTTTCTAATGGTTTTGTTTTATTTCTCAACATATTTATGTAAAACAGAGCCTGTGTTATTTTGTTGTTTAATTTGCAGGGCTTGTTAGGAGAGATTTTTCTTTATTGCATGCTAAATGTATTTGCAAATGCTAATGTTTCTTTGCAGTTGAACGCCTCAAAACATGTAAAAGAGTTTACATTAAGGAAAATGTAATTCAGTCATTGGAAGTGGAAGATTTAAATATTTAATTCGCTGTTATATTCTAATGAAGGTGTTTTCTTTCATAGCAATAAAGTGGTTTAAATGTTTCACAGCCTTAGTGGTGCACAATAGAGAGAGTTCACACACGTTGGGTCCTGGGCCTCTTATTCCAGTTATTTCTGGTTTTAGCAAGGCCAAATAGCTACATAAAATCCAATAGTGCCCAAAAATAAACTCTGATTCAGTCTTCCTTAAGCTGCGCAGTTGTTGCTATCCGTCATAGCTTTCTATATCAGCAGGTCGCATAAACATACGGTGTGGTGCTGCCAAAAAGAGGGGGAAGAGGAGGAGCCGCCTATGAAAACTGGTGTAAGGTCTTCCAGCCCCCCTCAGATCTCTGTTGCTATTTATCTCAGTCAGTGGGGTGTAAGAGCAGTACAGGAAGCGAGAGTTTGGAGCAGGGATTGGCATTTCTTGCCTCGGTTCCCTGGTGGCAGAGACAGACAGGGACAAAGTGGGAGGGGTGGAATGGGATCTGAGTGCATGTGATCCAGAGAGCCAACCCAATTAGAGGAGTATGGAGAGGGTTGAGGCCTGTTAGGCATGGAGGCAGACGGACAGAAATAGCTCAGCAGAGAGTCATGGTGGGCAGTCACTGGGCATACCTCTATGGGTGTCAATGCAATCAGCTGAGAGTGCACTGGCTCCTGTCTTTCATTTGATGTAGACAGACACACTGGGCTCTCAGACCTATACTTAGAGTCATAATGTAACGGTAAGAGTGGGTATCAGTAACTCAGGTTAGTTTAATGAACAGTGCTGTTTTACTTGACACATAGAGAATGATTTTTATTATTTAACATTTCAAAGTAATATAGTTACATACCTTAATAGCAGTAATTTGTCACAGGTACATTTTTCATTAAATCCTCAATGGTGTCCATTTTGGGAAATGAGTTAGATGAGAATATTGATACCACTCTCACTATAACAATATAGCCAGTTAGCTCAGCTTAGCATAAAGACTGGAAACGGGGGAAAAGTTAATTAGTCTGGCTCTGTCCTAAGGTAACAAGATATGCCTACCAACACCTCTAAAGCTCACTAATTAACACTGTATATCTTGTTTTTTTTAATTGATTAATAAACAACCTCACGTAACAAGACTGCAGGAAGCAACTGCGCCTGGCCAAGAAATAGTTCTGCAATTGTAATGCCTATTTCTCGCCTCAGATGTTTTCAGAAACATCCTGTAGTGTACTGTTTAGCTGTAAAATTAGAAAATTTGCTCCGGCTGGTGGACGGTGCTTGGCATTTCCTCAACTGATCTCAACATGGCTGACGGGTCACAAACTTTCTAATTTTACAGCTAAACAGTACACTACAAGCTGTTTCTGAAAACATTTGAGGTTTAGAAATAGGGATTACAATAACAATATTGATTCATATCAGCGCTCCTTAGTTTGACAGTTTGATTGGAGTTTGCGAGTGATTGACAGCTGCTCAGAGACGCAAGGCTCCAGCTCGGCTCTAATTGGTTGTAGGTTAGGAGCACTGGAGGACACAGAAGCACATGTTTTTTTTTTTTGCAGATTACCTGTCTCATGCACTACAGTCAGGATATAGTGACCTATAAATAACTTTTTCTAATCATATTTGCTCCAATTCTACCCACTGCTGCTTTAACATATTGTGTTGATTTACTGACATTTTGCCCTGCTACTTTGTAACAGTCTTTGAAAAGTCCTACATAATGTAAATAAATTGTATGACCTAATTGGTGACTAGACTCCAGTGAGTGACTGGTAGACCTAGTTAAACTACTTGCACGGAGTGCTTCACATTTATATTATTTAAATTCATACTAATGTAGTTCTGTAACCTAGTAGAGTTTTGGGCTCATGTAAGATTATTTAATTTACAATATTTTTCCAATATTATTTTCTGATGCTAAACAATATGTCAGTCAGAGTACTTTTTCTCAGACTTGATTCCTATTGGCTACATGTAAGGCAATGCAGACTTCTAATTGGACAAGGGAGATAAGCCCCGCCCCCTCCAGGTAGACGTTCGACAGTAGAAGATAAACAAGACGAGTAGACGACTGCTGCTCGAGTTAGAAACTAGTTCAACTAAAACAACTTTGCTATGAACCTAGATAACTTTGCTAAGCGTACCTTGAGACGACACTTGTGTGAAGTGAATGGAGGACCTGTGCGCTACGATATATCATCGCTCTTGGTGAGTTTAGCTGAGTTGGGCTATTATATTTACTGCTGTGACATAGGGACTGTTAAAGCAGCATGTTTTTGCATTGATAACCTGATATAAAATACGAGTTATTCTTTTACTTTTGTTGCTGGATCTGAGTACTTTTCTAACTTTTGTTTGGTTGCCAGTTTTGCACTGCCAGTGCTAATAATAATACTAATAACTACTGGATATGTGCAATTAAACTATAACCTTGAGCATAAGAATGTGAGGTATGTTAGATGTATGATGTGCTGTTCATGATTTAAAAAGAAACACACATGCCAATATCATGGTTAAATTTTTAATAATCATAATTCATGGTTAATTAAAAAGCTGAAAAATAGTTAATGATTGGGTAAAAAGAGGTATACTATTCTATATGCGAGATGCTGCACAGTAAAAAAAAAAAATAGAAAATCATATAATGTTAATTGCTATTCTGTTACAGTAGTGTTGAGAATTTTGCTGTAATATCTATCATGGCCATGGAGGGTTGGTTTTTCATGATTCAATATAGCTAGTAATAGTCTTGTTTTTACACAGGCAAGGTTTTGAGATTCCCAGAAATACTCTAAGATTTTGTATTCTCCTTGTTTGACAGAGAGAGCGAGCCAACCTTGAACCCGATCATCTCCTTACCCAGTGGAGGTGGACTAAGATCACTTTTTGTCCCGAGGAGGAGAGAAGACCACCCATTCCTTCATTCCCATCATTTGAGTACAGCAGTGTGGTAGGACTGTTAAAGCCCACGTCTTACTATTTCACAAACCTAAGGGCACAAACTGAAACTGACTTAACACTGCCTTCTCTGACTGAAGCAGGCTACAATTGACCACTACAAAGGACCAAACTTGAACTTAAGTGAATGGACCAAAAGAATCTTTAACTGTTACACTTCAGAAACGTTTTCCAATGCAAGTGAAACATGCTCAGTAACCAGTTTCATGAGATTTATGTTATGAGTTCAAACTGTGAAACACTGTTAAAAATAATCATTACACGGCTGTGTTGAATACTTGATTCTGATTGGTCAATCACAGCGTTCTGCGGTCTGTAATTTCTGTATAGCAGACTGTTGCTATGTATAGCAGACCATTGCTATGGGCGCAGCTCCTATGTCGGACTTTGGCGGACCGTTTTTGTGTCAAAATATTGATTTCTTCAATAAGTAGCTGTGTAATAACCGTGATAATGTACAGTTAGCGGGTCATTGTTGTGAAAGAATCCCCGATAGGACGATGCTGCACTGATCGTCGCCCTGTCTGGGATTCTTTCACAACAATGACCGGCTCGCTGTACATTATCCCTTACTAAAATACTGCTGCATTGAATGCATTAAGTATGACATCCACCAGTTAATTATCTCTAGTTTCCGGTTGACAGAGGAAACTTTTATAATTTTGTTTTCTGCAGGATTTTCAATATATTATAAGATGTAAGTACCCTGTGGCTCCAGTTGCTTATTGTGTCTGTCAACCTCTCTTTCAACTAGCGCTGCCCCTTCTTAGTCGATCAGTCGACTAATCAGCCGTTTTGGTCTTAGTCGACTCACATTTCTTTAGTCGATTAGTTGTTTTTTATGCTTTTTTCATGTTTAATGACTTATTTCCAAGAAACTTATGAGCACATCTCTGGTAAACACAAGATTTAAAGTGGTGCTTTTGTGTGATTCTTTGTGGAGAAACTCAGTTTTACAGATCTGTCGATTGAATCAATTAATCGGTTAGTCAACAAAATCGTATGAATGTTGGTCTGATTTCTTTGGTCGAGGACAGCCCTACTTTCAACCCCTACTACGGACTTCAATACTGGTCTTAAATATATCTGATACTGCGTGAACCCCAGGTGGGTTACAGTACCAAAACACTAACAAAAAAATAATGTTTACATCCTCTGTAATATTGGACAACAAATATTTTAACTGAACTCAACCAAGAAATTCTGATCATGTCCACCTTATCTCCATACAAAACAGAATAGTACATTACAATCAAAGAAAGACAAATCATTTATTAAATTTCAGTAATGCGATTACATTCAACTTATTTATGATGTCATTACATCAATCTCAATATTATTAATGCAATAATTTAGCCTTTCTCAAATATACACACTTGTTCATCCAGAGACTGTTAAAGGATCTCAATCTCTATATGATATCCAGAGCATTAATATAGCAGCAAACAACTATTTGCAATGTAAAGATATAGAGGAGTAATGTCTACCTGAGCAGAGAATGAAGTCACTCTCCTCTGTGTGTGTTGTAATCTGAGCTTCTCCTCGCTTTGTTGCATGTGAGCGTGCCCCACTGGCTAGCTCACGACCGCCGCTCTGCACTGCTCTCATACGGCGGTTACAGCTGATAACAGAGGGGAAGCGTAGTACCCACCCTCCGTTTCCCCCCAGGTGAACACTGTTAGCTCTGTCGGCAGTGTTGCCACAGTTCACTGTTAGCACCGTTAGCTACGAGCCGCTGACTCAGCCGTCACCATGTTAAAAGCCATGCAGAGGCAATAGAAATGCTCCCAATCTCCCATTTAGCACCTTTAACTTGCTCTCAACTCCTATCAGCATTGCTAAATGCTTGTAGATCTCTTTTGCTTTACAGGTCAGAATCTTTGAGTTTATATGTTGATAATTTTGTGATTTCATTGCAGCGGTTTATATGCATTTTCTTGCCATTTTTCTGTAATTGTGTATTCAATAGTTTTAGTATCATCTACTCCACATATTCTATCAACACGTGCTTGTTCAGGCCCTGGTTTAGAGTCATAAATCAACATCATCACAAAAGGGACGAATTGACATATATGACAGCATGCCAGATATCATGGCAGGTGAGCAATAATGCAAAATAATCAGGCAATTATAATGCAATTATGATTTATAATTTACCTGGAATTAGTATGCAATTTGTTAGCACTTGCTTTTTCTCTGTTTTAACCAAACATTTACACAAACACAGTGTGTTTTTCTATCGGTCTTCGGTTAGATGAATGGTGATTCGACCACAGCTCTTTCCAATACTGGTAAATAAGGGGCTGATGAGGATGTTCAGCATGCTGCCCCACACAGTCTGAACCCAGTTCATGTTGATGAGAAGGAGCTGCACACAGGGCATGATTAACCTGGAAGGATACAGGGAAGTGGACAAAACATGAGCTCAGCGTGTTGATAAAAACATAGAAATTCTTCTACACTCCTAAAACTGCATTGGGGAAAAAAACATTCAACTAATTCTAACTAATTAACTACCTACTATATGATCCTTATTTACCACAAAAACGTTTAGCAGTTCATCCATGTCTGTAAGTCTATCTCATCTCAGTGTGACAACAGTCCTACCAGATGTGAAGGCAGCTGAGCACAGCGAAGAGGATCCCTGCTGCCAGTGAGACCGGCACTGCCAGAAGGAGGGAGATGAGGCGGTAGATCCACAGTCTGGACACCTCAAACAGGGCGTGACTCCACAACCACACTTTATCAGAGCTCCGCACCGAGGGAGGCTCTGCAATCACATCCTCAAACGTGACCTCAAGACACACACAGAGACACTGTAAGTGATTTCCAGAGACAGTTTTTCTCAAGCGTGTAAAATATAGTAGCTAAGAACTGGGGGGTTGGATATGTAGTTGTGGAGGCTATATATTACAAAATCTTGACACGCAGACTGAGAATGATCGGGAATGCATGCAAACATACTGCACAGAGGACGTTTTTAATTGCAAACTATCATTTTTTCATCACTTGTACAGGATCTTATCAACAGGCAGAAATAGAAATGTGTGTATGATCATGTCCACTTGAGGTCAGTGTTATGCAGCATATTGATATTTACCACATTATTATTACCTGAGAACAAACATGAAAGTCATTGGCCTAGATAAACATTTGTACTTAACAAAAAGCTTTATTTCAAAATTGCATTTATCCTCATCATAATGACTCGTTTCCCAAAAAAAACCCCAAAAAAACAATCGTGGAAACCATACATGGATTTCTGTTTCAGTTCACCTTTGCATTATCAGTGATATATGTGCGGCAATAGAGACAGGAGGACTACGCAGAGCATGCACAGCAGGTTTGTTTATTTTACTGACCTGTCAAGTTCTCTGTTTCTCCAGACCTCAGCTTGTGGCCTGTGCTGTGTGTTCTCTGTAAAGGCTTATGTTGATTAAACCCCAGTGACAGTGCTCACTCGTTACCTTAAGACTCTTGTTGATTCCTTTGGGATCCCTGTCGTGAATCAGAGGCCTTCTGTCGCTGTGGGTGGAATTCAGATCTTCAGATGGTACATCCACTTTGACTTCCATCAGTTCCTCAACTGGTCTCATGTCTTTTAATCTCTGGTCCTCCATTTCCACTAAGTTGAGCTGTGTTCTGGCTCTGTTGAAAGCTGTGGTCATGCCATTGGAAATATGGAGGATGAGCAGGGCGTAGAAGGAGGATGGCTTACCACCCTAACCTCTGCGAGCTTGTCGCTGACACCCAGGTGGAACATAGTGGACCGCTGACTGCTTTGCTCCTTATTGAGGAATGCCTTTATTGCCTTTTAAAGGCTTGTCTGTAGTGACATTTTCCATGTGACTCACTTCATGTAAAGTCTCATTAAGACCTGCATGAGAAATGGCCATCGCTAATCAACCTTCACTTCCTTCTTAAACATGAAGGAGTGAAGATGATCAGGGGGAGTATTTTGGCACTGTCATGGTTATACAGACCTCTCACTATAAAGGCAGAGTCTGCAGTTTTGACCCATTAAGAACAGAGTTCTCTGCACTTCAACAGCTTCATTCATTCGGGTCATTAAAGTGAATGTATTTAGTAATATAAACACCACATTCCTAAATAAAGACAATATCAACTAATCTGATAAAGATCTTAACCTGCATTAATAGATTTTTGGTCCCACATGGACACAGCACTCACATACAGTATTATCACCTTGTAAAGTTGATATGAACTTGTTAGCAACCAGTTGCATATCCAGCAGATATGGACATTACAGTATTATTTATTTGGCGTCATGTTTCTGTCCATTAGACTTCCATGGAAGTCTAATCTCCACCAACCAATGTAGCTCTGTTTTGCGATGTAATATCAGGCTCTTTAGCTGCTAGATGTTCCACTATATTCACTAGATAGTCGCTAACTTCTGTTTGTCACTGCAAGCGACCTCATTGAAGTAGTAATTTATTAATCTACTAATACTATATTATACTAATACTATATTATGAGTTTTTATGACATTTAGCACTTTATTATGACTTTTTTTATGATATACTATACTATGACTTTTTATGACAATATACTATTACTTTTTTATGACATGCAAAAGTTCATAGTATAAATCATAAAGAATATGCGATGTGAGAGACAATAATCCACAAGCAGCAGCAATCTGACTCCAATATCTTATGTACATTGAGACGTCATTCACATTTTGAAAAGAGCATGACCACAGATGTAACAGACAACATGTAGCCTATCTCACTTTGTTGAAAAGTCCTAGAAGCCTTCTCATCAGAGAGGAGAATTCACTGCGATATAGCACACTCTGTTGGCCATGGTTTGTCTTTGTAGTTAAAAACAATCCTCATTGTTTACCACTGATGGTTAAATCAGCTGCATTTTCCATTTGCATGTGCCAAAATAGCAAATTTTCTCTCAGTGCTCATTGCTTCCAATAATACCAAAGTGCTTGTGTTCCCAATGGCATCAGCATTGCAGCGGTAGTAGAGTCTGATAAGCTGATGATTAATGCTGTATGTGTGTGGAAACCATGGTGATGAAGAGCCCTCGATATTGTGTTGTGATTGAGTCTGAGGTCTGTAGATCCTCTACTTAACAGATGCTAGTTTGGTTTTCAACAGGCACATATACAGGTTTGTAAAATGTAAATTTAAATAAAATGTTGTATCATGAATTGAATGAAAGATAAATATCACAGTAAAAACAGTGTACGCTTTTTGAACCAGCAGAAGACAAATGTAAGCACTGGTTTGTAGTGTTTGTACTGGTGGTTTGGTGAAATAGAAATATCTGTATACTTTTCATGGTACTATCATTTCTATTACTCTGACATCTTTAATTAAATTGATAGTATTGATGGTGATGTTATTCGTCACAATGAAATGTGCTATGGTATTGCATATTGTTAAGCTCCAAATGTCATAAATAATATGAGGCGTAATACAGATTTTTTTTCCCCATTCAGCATGCATGCTGTCATAATTCCTGGTTGGATGCGATATGTAAGCATTTAAACATCCATCATGGATGTCTTGAAATCTATCCCGAGTCTGTAGGTCACAGGTCCAGATGAAGTGGACAATGGTTATGTTAATTATCAATGAGCTTGTCAATAAGATTGTCCTCTGGTGTTACCTGACTAACAACAGAAGGTAACACTTAATTTTACAGGTCCGCAAATTTCATGGTAATTAGGTGATCATAAGCAAGTAACCTATTTGAAATTTCACTGGAATTACTGCCAAATTACCCCAATATTTACCTCAAAATTTATTGGAAATTTGTTTATTATAAACATTATTTAATAATTATATTCCTATATTTTCCAATAGCTGATGATTTATTTAATACATTTAATAATATAATAATACATTTATATTTATATTTATATTTATTTTAAATTTCTTAAAAACAACTCCCTGAATCATGACATTAACTACCAGGTTACATTTGTGTAAACAATAAGTCACACAATGGTGAGATTTGTGTCTGATCAGAAGTGTCTTCTATTAGTTTTGGTTTTCCACCCCTGATGAAGAGCAGCACACGGCCGCTTCTCAAGCCTAAGGGCCCTATTTGAATGTTATATGCTATTTCAGCATATAATTATTAAATCATGTTTATAATAAAGTAATTTTCGATACATTTTGAGGTAGATATTGGGGTAATTTGGCAGTAATTCCAAAGAAATTTCAAATAGGTTACTTGCTAATTATCACCTAATTACCATAACATTTGCAGACCTTTAAAATGAAGTGTTACCTAACAGAAATGTCCTTTGTTCTTTTCTATGTAATGTTCCTTAATCCACTTGTCTCATTCCTGATTACAATTTGAACAATCAGGCTTTTACTGACTGGGTTTTGGATGACTTGATTTTTAATTTCTCGCCGACTGCCGGAGAAATCAAAATGTGTATGCTGCCATGCAGGAGTCTTGTATGACAACATAAAAGACTAATGCATGGCAGCATACACATTTTCATCAGGTTATCCCTAACCTGTCTAATGACTTGTGACTCAACTCTGGAGCGAATGCTCGTTCCTTTGCTGAAATTCGGCCTGATAAGATTACAATTCTTGTCTAAAACCCTCTAAAGAAATATCTGGCTCAGTGGATGATCGTTGTTCCTGCTGTCTTCTGTGATCCGTACCGTGTATAAACCACACTCAGACATCTGAAATTAAATTTCCAGACCGAGACAGTGCAACGGATCCACACATTATGAATGAATGCCAGCAAAGACACGGGCAAATCCTCTCTTGATTAATAGCCACCATTGAAAAATGATACAAGACACAAGAAACAACAATTTCCTACCCAACACGTGATTAGATTTGCAAAGGGAAATCAAAGTGCTGCGCTCCAACAGGCATACCTGTCCTTCCAGATGTTTCTGGAGCAACATGCTCATGTCTTTATAATCTGTTTTAATTTAAAAAATGATGTCTGGAAATACAGAGCTTTGAATGTTGTGAATTGCAATGTGATGGATAGCGATTGAAAAGTCCTTCAGACAGGTCACACGAAGAGATATGATGGTCGTCCAGACTGTCTCCTAATTTGTATTCACTGATGTTTGGTTTTACAAATGCTGCATCTAGATCCAGCTATTTTGTTCCAACCCTTTTTTTAATCATTGTATAGACACACGACCGACACAAGGGTTCATGAAATTCAAATCTCAGCATGCACGTTGTAGTTTCCTTACCTCATGTTGCCAGCAGCTGTCAAGTTCTGAATTTTGAGATACTGGATAAATAATGCTGGTCTCATCATTTAGTGGCGAGACATTTGTGAGGAGAAAATTATATGAGAGGAGGTAAGGAGAGAAACAAACATACATATGTTTAAAAAAAAGTCACAGCATATCCTCCTGGTAAGAAAGCTATTGCAGTATTCACCTCAGAGTATTAAGTACACAACCAGTGGTGTATACTTCAGTTGGTGACATCCATACAGCAAAATGGTGTTTGCCGTTATGTGCTTTAACTACACTATTGTTTTTTAATCGCCATGAGCGCTGTATTTGAAAGCCTAATACAAACAGCAGAGGCCATAAAACAGCACTTTGTTGCCACTCTCAGAGCATTATCAATGCCCAGTAGTGATTTCCATTGTAAATTCACTATCTCGTACGCCTCACCGTACCCATGTCACCATTATAGCAGTCCATATTTGCAGGGACTTGTGGTACCTTGCCCTGAGTCTCTATTCACATGTTAATGAGCCTCTATCTGAACGTACGTATAGCATGTGTTATCAGTATGCATGTGAAAAGCAGAATTGGTAGACTCCCATCAGGATTTAAAGCTAAAGCATACATCCAGCCTAAAGGTGCTCGTTGCTATGTGAGTCACAGGCTCACTCAATTTCCATGACGACAGGAGCAGATGACATTCACCGTCTATCAGCATATCTGTTGCACACAGGAACTCTGGGGTATTGTCTCTCAGATTCATGAGAGCTTGTCACACTATAGAGGCCGCCGTGTTAGTTATAGGCCTACCACTGCTTGGCAACATTTGCATCCAATACTTGACTAAATTCAACAGTCACCAATACAACATTGAATGTACAATGTTATTGACGTGAAAAAAATGATACAGTGGAACAACTCGTGTTTATATGGAACACAAATTGTTCCTTATTAAATACAATAAAACATTTAAATATCCATCCAATCAAGACCTTGTTATTGTAGTTACACTCCAAATTTTTATTTCACATTTATAAACATATAAATCCTTTTCTACAAACGTTATTAAAATCAGGTCAATTGTAATATGCACAGGGGAACATTTATCACTGTTTCAATAGTTCATGTTACTTCATAGCACCTTTACCTGAAATGATAAAGCTTACCTGAATTAGACAATAAAAGGCACTGGGCATTTAAGATGTATTTAAAGGATAAGGTCACATGTGTTCACGTCTGTCTACAACACTGACCGTAATGTCCGTATGTGCATTGGAAGGATTATCGGTCGCTGTAATTATTCTACCTGTCCATACTGGCCACAAAAAAATAAAGCAGCTTTGATGTAAGTGGTGAGGAACTAAATCCACAGTCATTGGTCCAAAAACATCCTTACATTCAGCTGAATATAATATGAGGTTCAGCAGATGGAATTATCCAAATCAAGTTTTGGATTTTGTCCTCCATCACTTACATTGAGATAAGTGATCTCTTTGTGGCCACTATAGGCAGGAGGAATTATTACAGTGACCAATAATCATCACAATGTACATACGGGCATGTCAGTATTGTTTTAAGATAGACTTACCTATCTGTTAAGAAAAAATGTCCTGTTTACATAAAAAACTGACATGGCCTATATACAGTATTAGCACTGAGGTCCATAACTCATGTTGGTCAATATCTAAGCGTGCTCCTCAGGTATTTGGCCAGGGATTTTTATCCCCTGGTCCGTATTGTTTTTGGGACGGGAGTTGGCACAGCTGGATGGGCTTTCAGCTGCGCTGGTGGTTCTCTGGATGAACTGGAGGAAGTTCTCTTGAAGGGAGCCCTCATGACTGGATGTCCCAAACTCCGACGGCTGGGTCAAGCAGCAGCGCCGAAACTTCACCAGCTCTTCTCTGATCTGCCTGTTCAACATGCCGTAGAAGAACGGGTTAACTGCAAAGGAGGAGTAGGCCAGCCAGGTGACGCCTTCCTCTAAGTCCCCGGGGCTGTGCATGGAGCCAGTCAGAGACATTTGCAGGTGGAAAATGAAGTATGGCAACCAACAAACAAAGAACTGACCCACAATGAATACCAAAGTAAGGGCAGCCTTTCCTCCACTGAAGGCCCTCTCTGGAGATAGTCTTTGGGGCAGAGTACGGGTGGTGGCGATCATGGTGGTCTGGCTGTTGATGGAGTCCGAGCGATTTTTAGCAGGGCTCGAATTTGTCCATGTTGGCACGGCAGGGACTTGCTGCAGGGCTGCAGAACGAGCTACCTTGTACACAGCACCGTAAACAGCAAAGATAACCACTGCAGGAACCAGGAAACAAACCACACTGAAGAGCACAGAAAATACACTTCTTAGACGACTGTGGCTCGCGTGGAGAGAGCAGTGTGCTGCTGCAATAGAGCTCTGGTGTCCATAGGCTGGCCATCCAAACAGCGTGACCAAAGCCAAGAGGACTGACTTAACCCAGATTAGGAGCATGACACCAATAGCAAGGTTGATGGTCATCTTGACTTCATAACGCATGGGGTGTACGATATAGAAGTAACGCTCCACACTGATGGCTGTGATGGTGAGAATGGAGAGACAGATGAGAAAAACATTGAGAAAGATGTAAACCTGACACTCCAGAACAGTAAACACCACAGTGCCAAAGAACGCTGAGCTGGATATGATACCCAGAGGCATGAGGAGGATGGCACACAGCAGGTCCACTGCACAAAGGTGACACACAAAAGCAAACCTCTTTAGGTGAGGAGCACGGGCAATGGCCACCATCACACCAGTGTTGGCCAACAATGCAATGAGGTTAAGGGTCACCATGCAGAACAACCCGAAAAGGTCTTTGATCTGTGACTGGGAGCTTGTGACGACGCCCACTTCGGCGGGAACCGTAGGATTGGGCTCCCATAGGCCGGTGGTGTAATTTGTCACTGAGTGATTTGGCACAGAGGCTATCATGGGACCAGTCTTATCGGCCATTATTCACTAACAACCTCCATTTGTATATCAGATGTCTTCAGATGTGGATGTCCTGCGTTGAAAAGACAGAAAACATCTATTTATAAATATTTTTAAGTGCATTTATCTATCCATTAAAAAACAATTCCTATATAATATGTAGTAATAGTTCAATATAGCTGAATACTGATGCAACACATGGTCTGATTATTTAAAGGTACAGTGTGTAGGATTTGGTGGCATCTAGTGGCGTGGTTGCAGATTGCAAACAACTGAACACCCCTCCGCTCACTCCACTCTTTTCAAAGACTGCGGTAATGTGAGCCATAGAGTGCAAAACCGTGGTAACGCTGTCTGCTTCGCTTAGAGGCCATCCTTACCTTAATAACACTACTTTAGGTCAAATGGCGGCTGGTGGTACCACGGTTTTTCACTCTGCGGCTCACGTTACCGCAGCTTCACAAGCATGTCGGAAAACTACAGTGTCCTTCAGTTAATGCAAAAGGCTCTCTCTAGAGCCAGTGTTTGGTTTGTCCATTCTGGGCTACTGTAGAAACATGGTAAAGTAGCATGGCGGACTGTGCGAAGAGGACCTGCTCCCTACTGGATACAGCGTTGGAGGGGGGTCCCCGTTCATTCCTATAAAAGTGGTGCATGAAGCCGAAATGGCTCGACTTCCGACTGGAAGAAGAACCTGGATCTTCCAGCGATCTTCCGCATCCATTTGGCCCATGGAGCAGGTGCAGTAGCGTCCGCTTGGTCACATGGCTCGGTCACAGGGTCCCAACGTCACACTGTCGTCACGGCTTGCTAACTCCGCCTCCCAGCCCTCCCCCCAGCCTTGGTCTGGATCTCATTCACATGAACGGAGGAAGGGAAATAACTCTGGATTCCGCTATTAGTGCATTTTACAACTTTTAGGACCTAATGATTTAAATAAGGGCTATTAGAGTGTTCGTACTGGGAAGTTGATTTACCTCAAAAAACATTATCCGCTGAGTTACTGACATCTCTTTCCCAATGTAAGTCTATGGGAAAAAGTATTTCTGGGCCCAATGGCATCACGTGATGGACATGGAAGTTGTAGTACCGCCGTTTGGCCACTACGAAAATTGTTATCAACAATCAGCACTCTTCCTCGGGGCTTGATGTAGATATGAAGAGCTCATTCTAAGCTAACGAAAACACAATGACTCTTAGTTTCAGGTGATTATACACCAATTAAAACGTTTTTTTGAATATTATTTCCATTTTTGCTAATAGATCCCCCGAAATGTTACACACTGTTCCTTTAATATCATGTTAATTAATTGAAAAATATACCGCAATTGTATTTCAGTCGACTACTGATTCCTAATTGGAAACATACTAGCAGTTGCTCACATGTTTTCAGTGTAAACAGATACACTTTGGAAACCATTTACAGTAAAATATACCATTGACCCGCCTTGTTTATGTGAAATCGGCATTGGCCACCTTGAGGGCCTTTCTACACTGATGTTAAAGATAAGAGTTGTGGGAACAATAAGCAATGACACGCCTCAGTAGTCTGAGCTGCTTGCTACCAGTTGTTTTAGGTTCAACTGCAGTCCAACATTGTTGTCATTACATTTGTAAATTCTCTTTTCAGACTCTATGAAAAAGGAGTAGCAAACCAATGTGATAAACTATATATAACCAAAGGACAGATATTATGAGTAAACAAGAGGTAGTGTGCATGCTGAGTTAAAAGTTAAAAGGCTTTCACCTGCATCCATCTTTAAAAGCTCACTGTTTATGCAGTTTCAAGACAAAGGTTGTTTTTTTTTACCATTTTACACTTTATCACATTTTATTTTCTCCAAAAAGTCTATCTATCTAGACAAGTTTGTTTGTTTTAAATCAAATATTAATACTGGACATTCATCCTATCTTAGAATGATATCAATACCTTCATATCTCATTGTGTGGTAAACATATTAATTGATCAATTCCGTCTAGATTACAGCGTAAAAACAACAACACTGATTATGCATAAAATGACTTACCCATGATCCACTCTGTGTTTGTGTGGTACAGTTCAGACCAAACAGGTTAACCAGATGTTTGACTTGACAAAGTTCCCATTGAAATCACACATACAGTTTCAATACAGTAGGCCCAAACCAGATTTATTTCTTTTCTTCTTCCAAAAAGTAAAATAGACAGTCCTCCAAATGAAAATCTATACCATCAAGTCCAGTTTCTGAGGTTTTGTTCTTCTGTATAGAGGCTCCAGAGGTCCAGACTTATCTCACATGTATATCTGCAGGTAAAGAAGTACTGATCTCTGATTCCATGATGATTTTTGATGGTAAATGATGCTTCCTCTCTCTTCCCCCCCTCCTCCAGTAGCTCTCTCATTCCTGTCCTGTGTATGGCAGTGACTGTCACACATTGTATTGTGTGTGATGGTGTTTTTCTTTTCTTTCTTTTTTTTGCTTTCAAATAGACACACACTCCACTGTCCCTCTTCCAGAGCCCAGTCTTCCCTGGGTCCTAATTTCCACCAGGTTAAAGGGGAAACTCATGTTTACCCTAATGCAGCCAGCCCTGTATTTTTGCATAAATTAGATTATTTACTGAAATCAGAGGCAACTGGGACATTACTAGAGAATGGAGCTGCTCCACTGACAGTAAGGGATTGACTATAGTATGATGAACTATGAAGTTTTTTGTCATTCTATAATATTACTTTTTTATCCCTTTTCCGATATACTATACTATGACTTTTTTTTATAATTTTTTGAGAAATAATATATTATGACTTCTTTATCAGTTTTTCCGACATACTATAACATTACTTTTTTTATAATTCTTTTGCGAAATAATATACTGTGATTCTTTTTGACATACTATACTATGACCTTTTTAATCACTTTTTATGACATATATATACTATGACTTTTTTTATCACTTTTTTTTGACAAACTATAATATGACTTTTTTATAATTCTTTTGCGAAATAATATACTATGATTTTTTCGACATACTATACTATGAAGTTTTTATCACTTTTTTGACATACTATATACTATTACTTTTTTATCACTTTTTTCGACGTACTATATTATGACTTTTTTTGACATAGTATAGTGTGACTTCTTATCACTCTTTTCGACATGAGTTTTTTCACTTTTTCCAACATACTATACTATGACTTTTATCGACATACTGTAGTATGACTTTTCTATAATTTTTTGCGAAATAATATACTATGATTATTTTTCTCTCTCATCTGCAACCGCTTATCCCGTTAGGGGTCGCGGGGGGGCTGGAGCCGATCCCAGCCGACATTGGGCGAAGGCGGGGTACACCCTGGACAGGTCGCTAGTCCATCGCAGGGCTGACACATAGAGACAGACAACCATTCACGCTCACATTCACACCTACGGGCAATTTAGAGTCAACAATTAACCTAACCTGCATGTCTATGGACTGTGGGAGGAAACCGGAGTACCCGGAGAAAACCCACGCTAACACGGGGAGAACATGCAAACTCCACACAGAAGGGCCCCAAGCCGGGTTTGAACCTGCAACCCTCTAGACTTTTCTATAATTTTTTGCGAAATAATATACTATGATTATTTTTGACATACTATATTCTGACTTTTTTTAATCACTTTTTATGACATACTATACTATGACTTTTTTCGACATACTAAAATATGACTTCTTTATAAATTTTTGCGAGTTAAGATACTATAATTTTTTTCGAAATACTGTACTATGATTTTTTTTTATCACATTTTATGACATACTATATTATGACTTTTTTAATCACTTTTTTCGACATACTATAATATGACTTTTTTATAATTTTTTTGCGAAATAATATACTGCGATTTTTTCAACATACTATGACTTTTTTAATCACTTTTTATGACATACTATACTATGACTTTTTTTACAAACTATAATATAACTTTTTTATAATTTGTTTGCGAAATATGTGAAATAATATATGACTTTTTTAATCACTTTTTTCGTCATTCTATAATATTACTTTTTTTTCACTTTTTTTGACATACTGTACTATGAAGTTTTTTTCACTTTTTTCGACGTACCATGACTATAGTCATATTATAGTCAATTATATAAATATTATAACAAATACACTATATTTAATTATAAGAACTTGTTATAATTTCTGATTTTCTGTTGCATAACCCAGTTGTATTTCTCTGAAACCCTGGGAGGAGACGCTCATCTCGCTCCACTGTCGGGCACCAGGCATCGATGTGAGGGTGGGGCTCGAACCCTGCTCAGCCAGAACCGGGAACTTAGCAACCAAGCCACCAATGCCACACGCACTTGGGACTGTTCTCTTCGTATATTTGACTTCGTCATTAGAAGTCAGACCTGAAAACAGACTGTGCCACATAAGGATCGAATCCACAACCTCCAACACTCCAATCAGATATCTACCAGACTGAGCTATCTGACCAGATACACTGATGTAGTGTTTGTTATTGTATTTGACTTTTTCATTTGAAGTTGGACCTCAAAACTTACTGTGTAAGATGACATTTTTAGACAAACTATACTATGAAATTCTTTGACATACTTGACTTTATTTTCCATGATATCTTTGGACATAACTTTGACTATGACTTTTTTTCATGAAATTTTACTTTTTTACTATGAAATTTTTTCATGAAATTTTTCACATATTATACTATGACATTTTTCATGCAATTTTTCAACATCTATAATATGACTTTTTTTCATTAAATTCTTTGACATACTATAATTTTACTCTTTCTCAATGAAATCTTTGGACATGACTTTGACTATGACTTTTTTCATGAAATTCTTCTACATACTATACTATGAGTTTTTATCACTTTTTTCGAAAGTTTAGTATGTGACATGCTATACTATGACTTTTTTCATGAAATTCTTTGACATACTATACTATGACTTTTTATCACTTTTTTCGAAAGTTTAGTATGTAGAAAAAAGTGATATTATTTCATGTTGAAAAGAAGTGGTAAAAAAGTCATAGTATGTCGAAAAAATCCGAAAAGTCATAGTAAAGTATGTAAAAAAAAAAAGCAAAAAAATCATAGTACAGTGTCGAAAGAAAGTCACTGTATAGTATGTTGAAAAAAAGTCATAGTATAGTATGTCGAAAAAAAACCAAAAAAAAGTCATAGTATAGTATGTCGAAAAAAAACCAAAAAAAAGTCATAGTATAGTATGTCGAAAAAAGTCGCAAAACTGTATGTCTAAAAATGCAAAAAAGTTTAAAAAAGTCATATAGTTTGAAAAAAAATGCAAAAAAAGTCATAGTATAGTATGTCGAAAAAAAGTCATAGAATAGCATGTTGAAAAAAGGCAAAAAAGTCATAGCATAGTTTGTTGAAAAAAATGTCGAAGTAAATGAAAAAAGTATTTGTATAATATGTCGAAAAAAAAGTGATACTATAGTATTTTTTAAATCTAAAAAAAAAGAATAGTATAGTATGTTGAAAAAAAATTCACTTTATAGTATGTTGAAAAAAAATGAAAAGAATTCATAGAATAGTATTTTGAAGTAAATGAAAAATATAATATGTTGAAAAAAAATTGATACTATAGTGTCACGACCCCACCACTCCACTCCACTAGGTGTCCCGGTGTCCTTTTGCTGGTTCATCTTTGTATTGCAGGGTGGAGGGTCGTCGGGCTGAAGAGCCACACCTGGGCTTGGTTTTTCGCCAAAATGTAAAAAAAATTGGGCACCCTGGACTTCTAACCCCCAAAAGGCACAACTAGACCACACTGTCAACCATCATACCAAATTTGAAGTTCCTAAGTGAAATAGTTTCCGAGTGTGACGCGAACCGGAAGGACGGACGCTCAACATCCAAAAGGAAAAACATTGCAACAAGTTTGAGGGGCACTTTAGTTTATTAACTAATCATTGGTTCAAGTCATGATTTTAGTGCAAATATGCAGAGGCAATTACATTCCAACGGGAGTTGCTCATTACTGACACCATATGGTGACATTTGTAATATAGCAAGAAGACGTACTGGGCATGATTGACCAAGGTATTCATGATGTACAAGTTACATTACTTTGCATAGCAGACACACTTTCAGAGTCTTTCTTTAAATATTAGATTTGTACCAGTGCTTGAACATTAGCCACAAATTGCACTTTATACTTCTAACTGTAAACATATCTATGCATAGAGTATCATTTTTACTTCTGGTCTACTATATAACATTAGTCAAAATGTCTATCATTGCAAAGGCATGCGGTAAAATTCTCCTACATATCAAAGATATATTTTTCTCTCTGAGGGACAGGTTTATATAAGCGTTACCACTTGGATTAAATAATGCAGTATGTAAAAAGTAAGCTACTCAAACTAGGACTGAGATGCCAAATAGAACATAAGGTGCAGCATGTAATTTGAAAAACTGTGCAAAATATCTAGATATCTAGAGGCCTTTTAGACATTTAAAGAAGTGAAAAAGTAATCTTTTCATTGCACGGGAATAAATAATTACAGTAAGTCAGCATGTGTTATAACAAAAGTGCAGTCTAATGCGCTTGGGCCAGTTTTACAGTGTGCAAAATATAAGGCACAGAGAAGTCATTTATGAATAATAGCCATATTATTATAAGAAAACAGTAAAGCCAAGCTTTTTACGAAGCCCCTTATATAGAGGGAATGTGGAATTTTTTCTGCTTCTTTCCTTGAGTTGAATTACTTCATGTGAAGTTCCAGCAGGTAGCGAAGGCAACACTGGCTCTCTTTGTAGATGAGATATTCACTGTTGCAGAAGTGGCTGTCAGAGAACTGGGGCTGAGCTATGGGCTTACCCTGAGGCACAGCAACCTTCTTGCCCTCCAGGGTGATTAAAATGTCTTTGGATGGATCTGAAAACACAGGAGTTAACAACTTTACCAAACAAAAGACGCTGCAGAATATCATTTAACACAAACTAGTAACAAAATGAGCCAAAGAGAATTTCATTGAAATAATATAATCTTGAACATAAACTGCATGTTTCTTTTTGTGCATGTTTAACATGAATTACTGTTGTGCAAATTACAAATGCAACTTAAACTTTGCACAAACTTCCGGAGTTTTTAGACACAAAACACAACACACACACTCTGACAATATACTGACAGTGAGCTTGAGAGCAAGATAGACTTAATTTTACCATATGAATAAAACTGAGGAAGTATTGTACCTGGCTCCACCGATCCTCGTGCCACCACACTATCATAGCCTGCAGGGGCCTTCTTCAAGGAGCTGTTGTCTATGGTGATGGTATTTTCTTTGCCGAGGGCAACCTCGCTCAAAAACATCACTCCGGTATTTTTGGAGGTGCGCACTAAAAATACACGGCATAAAAATGGGATATTTCAAACATCATATTAACGTTATGACTGCATTCAATGTCATAATTATCTTCTTCAATCCCTATGCTTTCACACAGCCTCACCGTAACCTGCAGACTTGCTGTTTTCAGATGCAAAATAGATACCACGACCAACACGGCCTCCTGAGTGGGGCATTATCCTCAGACCACTCTTCAGGATAGCTGCCACCACCGCTATGTTTGTGCCGTGCCACAGCAGACGGCGGTTCTCCAGACTGTCGTTCTCTCTAAACCGCTCACCCTGCAATATGCAGCGTACGTGTTAGGACACAGGACTTCAGTTTTTTGTATCACATTAAACAAAGATTGACTCCAGTTCCTACCTCTGTCTCTCGATCGACTTCCCAAACATTGATGATTTTTGGGTTACGATAGACACATGCAGTCGCTTTCAGGTATTTTTCTATGATCTTTAAATGAGAAAAAGTTACTACTGATGGACAGGAGGACGACATCAATGGAAGATGATCAGAGTGCTTTGTATCTACTGAACCTTATTATATCACTTTTGACACAGTACCTTGAATGTTTCTGTATCCTTGGCCAATAGTTTGAGGCTGCATTTGAGAGAATTGTAGTCCTGGTCTAGCGGGTGAGGAACTGTCTCTATCATCTCTTCCTGAGCCTTTTCAGTCTCTGACTTCAGAGTCTGAGCCACCTCGATGTCAGCCAGCACCTTTACAGAGCATGTAAAAGCAGAGTGACCTTATGACTGAGAAAACATCATAGAAAGATAGCTAACACATAATCTAGAAAAAAAATCTCACCATAAGCATCTCTTTCTTCTTCTCCACAATCTCTTTGTCGTTGATGGTTGGCGGTCTGTTCCGGCCAAAGTTGTGTGGGATTGTGGTGAAGAACTTTGAGGAAAGTTCTTCCAGACGTGCGTTTCTGCTTTTTTGATTCATGGCTGCCTCGATCTCCTCCAACACTTCAAAGCCCTTTGCAATCTGAACCTTACTGAGCTTGCCCAAAGGCATCTTCTTGATGTCTGTGTAATGTCCACATACACAAAAACACAAATCAGACTACTTAATACTGTGTTTTCTTTGATTTTGCTAAGGAAAGGCCCCACATACTGCACATTTTGACTGTTTAAAGTGCAAACTGTTACTTCAATAGTCGCCAACTAGGAAAAAAAACATGCAATAACAATGATTTTGTGAGCAAAGCCCAATACACTGATCAGCTATGTTCAAAAGAGATAAGTGGACTGCAGACTTCACCCTCTGTTTGTGGAAAATGGTCAATCATTTACAGGTCACATTCAGCACCCTTTCTTCTCCAAGTTACTACATTTCTAAGCAACACTGAATTTAAGCTAAATGTACAAAAAACAACTGATTTAGTGCAACAGGCACTCTAGCCAAACAGGCATGATACAGAACAGGTGTGTTGTGTACACCGGACTCGTGCAGACCGCACAAACCTGCTTGTGTTAAAGGGTTGGTGAACTGAGGCACACCTACCTAGGTTCATACATTCCATCGCCTCCTTGAACATGTCATTGCTGAAAATGAGCTCGACGAGCTTCTTGGTAGAGTCGTCAAGGGTGCAATCCAGGATATCTTTTGTGACTTTGACAGACTTTCCATCGACAGTGTCTACCTGCAATATAAAAAAAGTACAGCCAGTGAGATTCTGCTAAAGCTGATACTAAATTTCACAACGTTTTTTTTCTCTCTGATGAAGTCTGTCATGGATGATGGTGGTAACTGATTCTACAAGGTGACGCTTATAGATTTCATATGCAATGCTCCTTGCCCCAGTGAGATGTACATTTACAGTACGTTACCTTGACCTCGGCATCCTGGTCTCCATCCACCTCGATCAGGGTGTACTTCCCAGAGTGAGACACAAAGTCTGCCCGATCGTCCCAGTTGTTCTTGGTCTTGTCCTTAAACTTTTTCTCAAAGTCCTTGATAGCCTTCTCAGCATCAGCAAATTTGTTAAATTTACTTTGTCCCGTTTCCCCCTGAATTTAGATTAGAGATGAGGCAATCAGGGGGCAAGTTGCTTTATGCAACAGAATGAAACACTACAGAATGAAACACTACAGCACAGTAATTGCTAATATTTACTATTTTATTTATTTCATAACTGTGCGTTTTACCTGTTATATGTTTTATCTGCCTCGTCTTGTCAAGTATTTGTTTTAAAGCACTGACCAGAAGTGGCAACTGTGAATCTCGTTGTATTTAATACAATGACAATAAAGCTTTCTATTCTATTCTATTCTATAATGAGCATAAGAAATAAACAGAATAATGTAACTAGTTTAGTAGGAAAGGAGGACAAACTTACCACTCTACCCCATCTGTTCCATGTGTAATAACTGCTCTTATCTTTAACAACTTGAATGACATAAAACTTATTATTGTTATGTCCAATGTTGGTCTGATTGAGCATGCAATCATAGTCCTCATGTACCTGGTGGAGACAATCAAAAAAACAGTTTTCAAATTCTCTTTAAATATGATTGTTTGCATACAGTATACAGAATACATACAGTATATTTCTTACCTCTGCAGATTTTGACAGCGGGCAGCAATCATCCACCTTCCTCTTGCCTTTCACCTGTGGCCCTGCAGCCAGAAGGGCCTCTTTTGCAGAGGTGAAGGCATCCTTGGGTTTTGGTGTCTCAGGCTCCTGTTTCACCTTTTTGCCACCTGCCTTGGCCTTGGTGGCAGCACGTCTCTTTGGTGCCATGATCCTGGCTGAAAAAAAATCCTGCAACAGAAATGTGCCATGTTGGGTGATCTGGGCATGATGCCTTCAGGACAAGCTCAGACATGCCTACACTGAGCAGCAGCAGCTGTAAAACCCTCTCTGGCTCTGCAGCAAAACAAATGAATGACTTCAACATGCATGTACAGTACTTACTGAGTAATAAACAGTCAGCTACTACTATACACTGCCACAATAATAATAGCAATCCACCATTATGCAAATGTAGTTTTGCTGTGTTTTGGAACAAGGAAGCCATAGAGCCTCCGCCCTCCTTGTTTACTCCAGAGACGACCTGAATGTCCCTCAGCTGGGAACTCACCTTTAACTTCAGATAGACGGAAGACAGACAGAAAGACACACTGGGGGGTCTCCTCGCTGTTGGAGCTGTCACTTCAGGCTTCAACGTCTGACTCAGGTTTTCAGGAAGTTTACATTCACTTTACAGTCAGAGGAAGAGGAGGAGCTCGACTGCATCATCGTATTGGATTAAATCTCCTTCTTGTTGCTGCTACAGTAACTACTACCGCCCTCTAGCTTATTCCTGTAGGTATAGTTCTCTCAAAACCTTCAAAAAAGAAATAATAGGTCTGTGTTTTATTTATTTATTCATGTTTTTTTTGTTTTGTTTTGTTTTCCTTTCACTACTTGTGTTTTTTGTATTTGCTTGTCTCCATTTTTGTTTGCCCTTAGTTCCTTGTATTGTCTGTTTTTGTTGATATATATATATAAAAAATGAGGATACACACCCCACAGAAGTCTGTATCACTGACATGCACATGCTTCTTAATAAAAATATTTGAAACGAAAAAATCAATAATAGTAATAATAATGTAATAGGTAATAATAATCATTATTCTCATACGGTTTCGTTCTGTAAAGATGGTAACAGACCCTAATGGGAACATCTGTCTAATCTTGTCCAAGGTTAACAGACACTGTTATCCTATGAATAGCTTCACATATTTTTAGATTATGAGCATATATATTTGATACTTCAAAGACAAAGATAATAAGGAGTTTTAGAATAAGTTTAAGTTTATGGTGCTGAAATAAATTTACATCAACATTCCGCAGTTGAGGAAACTGTATTTCCTCAAATAATCCAGAATAGTCTTTTCAACGCCCTCTATAATGAATTGAAGGTGGGGAGTAACTGATGTTAACTCTTGTTATGTATTAGCTATTAGGGTGATGCTGTAGGCAACCCTTACCAAAAAGAAGTTTATTCAAGTGTGCTATTAGTAGGCCTATACTTCTTTTAAACTTAAAATAAAAGAGTATACTTTCAGTTTACTTTTTATGCACTAATCAGAGATCTTAACAAAAAGTATACATAAGTATACTTGAGTATACTCGGCTCACACTGACAAGTATACAGAAAAGTCTGAGTATACTTGGCTCATACTGACAAGTACACAGAAAAGTCTACTTGGCTTATAGGCCTACTTGTATTAATATTTTGATCGAGATATACTTAATAAAAGTATCATTAAGTATTCTTGCCTTATAGGCCTACAGAAAGGTATACTTGGCTTGTAGTTGTGCTAACTTTTTGATAGAGTAGCCCGTGTGTGAGCTAGGGCCTATTTAATAAGCTACATAGTTATGTTGTGGGCCATTTTTTGTAATATTACAAAATAATAGTATTAAAATAGTATTAGAAAAAATAGTAAAAGTTATACAGTTTTTTTTCTTCCCTCATTTGGGGTGGCCCTATGGATGGATGGCGCCCCTAGCATTCGCCTATTCCGCCTATGCCTAGGGCTGGCTCTAGGTATTATAAATGGGATCATAAATAGTTTTGTTTAAACCTTCAAAAACATTTAATTGGATTAAGAGCCTGCTAAAATGTTTTACTTGTTCTCGTTCAGTTCAAAGTTGTTTTGAAAATTTGTGTGTTGGGGTGGAGAAAACAATGTTGTCCTCCATTAATGCTATTAAAACAATAGCCTACATCTTTGAGGAGCTCCACTTCATTTTTTTAAATTTGATATATTATACCGTACTTCACATATTGTATAAGTATAATTATTGTAAGTCCAAAAGGAAAGAACAAGGAAACATATTCCATGACCTCCCTATTTTCTCGTTTTCTATCCACTGTTAATTCCAGGATAAAAACAAACTCCCATTTAATAAGAATATATAAAAGTTTACTTTATATATAATATATAGATAGATAGATAATTCTGTGAAATAAATCTGGTTGTTCAAACATATTTCCTCAAGAAAATAACTCTAAATATTTAGTTTAATGGGGCTCTTTCTTTAACACAAGTTGGCACTTTTGTTTTTACAATGACAGCAAGGAGTTTTATGCATGCTGTACCTGGTTTATATGATAACAGTTATCTGATGATGGCCATTGAGCAGATCTAATAAAATAAGACATTGCTGTGATTATCAGTCCACTTCCTCCGTATGCAAACTCTCTATTTACAGCAAGCCCCAGGGCTGCCTACACTCTGCAATGTGTAAGATTAGATCAAACAATTTGGACACAAGATGGCAGTGTTAAATCACAGATACTGTACGGGTCTGTTTTCCAAAGCATCAGCCTCATGTAGGGGGGGTACCGACTGCTCTGTATGTCCTCGGACAGCTTTGGTGGATTTTATCAGCAGATGATGATATTTGTGCTAGTAATATTCATGTAGAGGCTGTTTGATTTTGGCAGATGGTGTAGATTGAAGCTGATAAATATCAGACAGCTCAGATTTCAAACCCAAACTGAGTCCAAATTTAATTTGCATTAACATCAACATGAATCTAAATTGCACTTAATTCCACATAAGTCATTTATACATGACTTTCTTTGGGCTGTCCTTTGGCTGTGTGAAGTGTCCTTGAGCAAGATACTGAAACCCCAAATTGCTCCCGATGGCCAGGCCAACGCCTTGCATGGCAGCTGTCACCATCAGTGAATGAAAGGCAAAGGAAAGTGGAAAGTGCTTTTTGCCATGAGGTTGAAAAACGCTATACATGTGCAGTTAATTTAGCATATTATAGATATATATCTGCTTGCATCAGTAGGCAGGCAGGTGTAAATGTTATGTAACAATGTAGTATGACAGCATGTTTGGCAAATATGTGCAGGTTAAGACTATGAGATACAAGGTTTATTACATTTTTCTCAGTGTTTACAGTGTCAGGCTAAGCAAATCAACAAAGTATGTTTGTATATATTATCCTCTGGAATATGCATCTAATGATGATGATATGCAAATAAATGGTCAGACTATAAGTAATTTTGGTATTAATAAAAAACACATTTTATTTACATAAATTACAAGAAAGCACAAACTGGTTCACCAAAATCTACATTAAAAACGTCTTGTATATATTACATTTAACAGATTTACTATAATTTACTCCATTGTTGCAAGTAGAATCTTCAATAAAAACAAGGGCTATACGCCACTTTATCGGCATCTCATTTCAAATCGCTACGAGTCAAAGAACAAAATAAAATAATTGGGACATTGTACTCACAGCACTTCGAGGACAACAAAGTCAGGACGATCGTCTGTATGACCTCTTTAATATCTGAGACACCTGATTCAGGACTAGTGATTATATAACTCTGTTTACAATGCTTGGCAAAGGAACTCGGCTGATCTTCACAAGGAGGACGTTGTGGAGTCCACCACCTCTCGTCCGTTACACACTGTTGGAACAACATTGGAGGCTGATGCTGCAAAACATAACATAACATAACATAACATAAGTAATTTTTGATAAAATAACACAATACAGATATAGAATGTAACATATTCAAATGATTTTAAGAATGACAAAGGAAGAAAAAGCACTATAACCCAATAGAACAACTCCCTCGCCAACAACAACCAAGAGAGACAGATATTTAAAAAAAACAACAAATCTAAATCAAATAAAAGAAACACTAAATGAATAACCTAAAATAAATACGTTTAAATAATTAAATCAATTTTTTAAAAAATTAAATTAAATTAATTAAAAATAATTCAAGTAAATTAATTTAAAAATAAATAACTAAATGTAATAGATAAATAAATAAACCTGACTAACAATCAAGACATTGTAAAATCACCAAAATTTACATACATATATAATAAATTCCAAAAGTCCAGGCAAATGGTCATAAGCGATATTAGACTGTTTAAATCTTATGAATCCTAATCTGGTGGCGTTACAGATAAACTCTGAAAATAAGTCAAAAACAGTTGCCACCTCTTATAGAATGAGTCTGTCAATCAGCAGTATGATAACCAAGTAATGAATTAAATTAAATCTAGTGATTTATGTGTTAATATCACATTTTTAATTAATTATCCAGAAACAATAGTGGGTAAGATTTTTTCTTCTGATTGATCTGGTGGAAATTTCCCAACATTTTTTTTGTTTTTCTTTTGTTTTTATGGAACAAAAGAGCAGTGAACAAACTATTTGGCCGTTCTAGTTTGCTTGATCTGAACCTGAACATGATTTGTAAAAAGGTAAAGAGTATACAACATGTGATGATGTCACTTCCAATAGGGATGGCAGACACTTCCAATCATCCAATCACATTGATTTGGTGGTGTTTAAAAGAACACACACACACCACCATTTAATCTTCTTAATGTCCTGATGAAGGTCCTTGTTGACCGAAACGTTGACTAATAAAGCAGAGAAAAGTGTGTGCGGGAGCAAGTCATTTTTTTGAAAAAGTACACATTGGAGGGGATCAACTCCCAGCACCACAAACAATTTTGAGAATGTGCATGTTTTCCTCTCCTTGAAGAGTACACAACAGCCAAGGTTAGACGTGTGACAGAAAGGTGGTTTCATGTGATGAGTTATGAGTAATGTATCACTGTTTTTTGGCAATGAGCATATAGCTGAATAGCTACAATGACATTGTCGTGTGTATCAGGTGGTACCTTGAGAGAAACTGGAGCCGGGGCCGGTGGTGACGCTGAAGCGGGTGGTGGCCGTTCTGAGATTGCAGACATTCTTCTGCGGCTGGAACAGGATGATGTGGACTTTGGGAGCGAAGAGGCAGCCCAACACCACCGACCCACTCAGGCTGACCGAGATGCACATGGTGGTTGTCTGCACCTGGAGGAGGAAAGAGAGGCGAGAAATTCACAGATATTACTCAGTGATACTTTCAGTTGGCTTTTATATAACAGAAAAAGTAAACTTCTAGTTTGGCAAAACGGTGAGAGAATTCCTATACACCATCAAAAACGCCTCTAAATTTCACACCAGTGCCAGTATTACTCCCAGTGTTCATTTTTTGAGTATTACAAATTTGTATTCATCCATAGAGCTGATAAGGCTCTGAGGGGGACGGTTCAAAACAACCAGAAAGTGTTAACTCTACTCATGTGGAATCATACCAGCATTGGCAGCAGGTTGAGGACCATTTTTGCTGTACAAGAATATTCATTTTAATAAGAAAGGCGGTCAGAAAAGTCAGAAAAGAAATGATGAAGACGTCTTCCATAAATCAGAATCAAAGCCAGGTGCAACAGAGAGAGGAAGCTGTCAGCTGGGACTGCTAAAGAGAGGTGTTAAGCGATCTGCTTATTTGCTTGTCAATCAACTGCTTGACTCTCCCTCCTCGCCCACATCTCCCTATGTGTCATCGGTCTGCTCCTTCATTTCCAATCTCCCCGCATATTTCTTTTTTTGTTTTTTTTCCCTGGATAACAGGATACAGCCCGGCATCGTGTGGTGTGTGGCAGGTGCATCCCATTTTCACACGGCACAGCAGGTGTCTGTTTTCACCCTGAATGCTAATGTTGGTGTTAAAATAATGTGGGCACCAAATATTGCACTGTGCACACACTGTTCTGCAACAAAGATAACAAACAAAGAGGGTATGAGAATGGCAAATAAAATCCCATTACTTTAGGCAGGGACGTAAGTTTATATTTACAGAATAGCGTTTAATCATCTTACATGCTGTGTTTATTAGTTTCTTACTCTCTTACAATACATAATTACTAATTACTGTTATAGTATTCAACAATTTATAATACATTGTATGAAGATAGGGACTAATAACTTTAATATAATATAATATTCATATATTTGATATATATGTTTGCAACATAGTGGTTACTGACTGAAGGTTATATTGTACCACCATGTCAGTGTGAAACATCACTGAATTTACCTCTGTATCTTGACATGTATTGTAGGTTTCAACAAATTCAACATTAAAATTCACCTCACGCAACCTCTGAAGTACAGCACACACACTGATGCGCTCAGGTTCTGCGTTGAGATGTAAAATCACAAAAATCGACCATTACCACTTTTTCTTTACAGTAGATATCTGACCTGTATATTTGGATACAAGGAATACGGGCATTATATACAAAGGAAACAGTTTACACCTTATAAGCTGAGCAATACCAAAGTGCACAGAGGCTAAATGTCCTCTACTTAATTCAGAAATAGTTTTGAATAAAACCGGGGACAGTACTGCATAGGAATGACCTGTTAAGTGGTTTTAATAATTCACAAGATGCTGCTCTGGAAGAGCGGAGGACAAGGAATCTGCCTTTGCAGTAATATTTCTCCAGATGTCTTCTGCTCGAGTGTGGAGAACAGGATGTAGAGCATGGCTACTACGGTTTCTGCTCGTCTCTGTTCGCTCTTGTTTGTTTGTTTTTTTTTACCTTTGAAGGTATTATTTTATTTTACCAATACAGCACTGCTGCTTCAGATGTAAATAATGTCTGCTGTTTTCAGGTAGTTTTATTCCTCCAGAGAACCTCACAGCGGAGATGAGATTCCTCCTTTTATTGGACTTCGTGCTGTAGGTATATTGAAAAGCTTTATTGGATGAAAAAAACATGTTGGCTGACACGGATGCTGAAATGACAAAAACCCACAAGACATACACTGATGGAGAGCGAGTAGTGTGTGATTTGTTGAGATTTCACAAGTGGAATGATGTCGTTAATCTGTAATTAGACAAAACATATGAGTTAGGTTAATGAGTGTTTAGTGTACTGTATGTAATGTATCAGTCCGTTTGCAGGAAAAGGCGTATGAATCATACAATAAGTCGCAAGGCATTTAGCATGCGATGAGAATGCCTTTCTTGCTTTTAGTGTGCAGTGTACTGAGTACGTAAATATGCAATGGTCAGAGTTAGTGATGTAGAATAAAGAGAAACACCACTTATGGCAGCTGGGAGATGATGGAAGGTGGATTGGTCCACCTGACCCACGATGATGACATTTCTCACATGTCTTTTAGTGACGTCTGTGACATAGTTTCAGTACTTAAGTTACGTTGTTCACATATGTATTTTACTTAGTTTACATACTTATTTTAATCCCAACCATGACGTTGTTCCTAAACCTAAGTGAGTGGTTTTGTTGCCTAGACCTAACTGTAGACATTACCGTTGTTGCGTGGCACACGAAAAGCCTCGACACGCGAAAAGCCTAAAGCCTAAAATTATATGTTTATCGGTCATAACCTGGTCCCCACTGGCTTCATCAGCTGATCTAGATAATGTAGCCTACCACTGTAATTGTATTTCCTCCACTAACGCTACGCTGCTAGATGTATTCCTGTATTTCCTCTAAGGGCTGTACATACTGTGGAGAGGCACTTCCTGGTGAGAGATGATACTTGCACTATGTCCAGTATGTGTGAGATAATGCCGTCAATGGGCTCTATAGCATTCTGGAGACAAAAATACTATGGTGTTTCACTAAGTCAAAGGAGCTTAACTGACTAAATTAAGAGTGATTTAGAAAAGGTTTCCAGACAGATCTTGAAAGGATCTGTTAAAGGGTAACTCCACCCAAAATTCATACAGTACATGTTATTCCTGTTGTCTAAGACAGTCAAAAAAATATTAGAAAACATGAACAACTCTCTCCCAAAACCAAAAACTAGAGTGCTAAAACTCAAACTACTGATGTCACTGGGTATAACATGTGGAGCTGCTCCATAGACAATGAATGGGGAGAGATATTGTAGATGACACTGAGAGCACCCAGAGGAATGATCTGAGTATATGGGAACATTTTCTGTTTCACAACTGCGAATAAAGCACATTTGGGTATAAAAAAAAGAAAACAAACATTCTGTGGGTCCATAAAATCAGTCCCCCATTCATTGTCTATGGAGCAGCTCCACACTATACTTGGTGACGTCACAAGTTTGAGACTTACTTCTCTGGTGTCTGGCTTTGAGAGAGAAGAGCTCATGTTCACAAATATTGATTAAACTTTCCTCGGCCTTAGAAATAACATATTGGAATTCTTGATGTAGGTGGTGCTCCCCTTTAATGTGACAGGCAGCGGTTGTAAAGAGGCAATACTTTTCTGTCATTTAGCACCGTGCCTATAGCCTACAGTGTTTTCATAGAAGTGCAGTGTGTTTAATCAGTTGTGTTTGCTGCTGAGATGAGATGACCAGCATTGACATATGAGTAGAGCCCCTCTCCCTCAGGGTGTGTAGAACATCCTCAATATTTCATATGATAATCAAATGTGTTATTCATGCCTCAGTAGTATTTAGTTTACTTTAACATTTCATGGCAGACCACAATCAAATCTGTATTTGTTATTCAGCTGGGGTGCTGCATCAGGCTGTGACGACAATTTGAGAAGTGGTGTTAAACTAGGAGAACACTAGTAATACGTCCCTGCCTGTGAAAAACTGGAGACACCGTGCCAAGTCGGTTGCTTCAGTAATTATTTATCGGTCAAAGGGGAGTGTTGCGTCTAACTGATGAGCCCGTTCTGGCTGTGAATTTGCTGGAGGAAGGGTTCCTCTGAGCCTCGCCGGAGTCCCAGGACAGAGGGCACAGCTGGGACTCAGCATCCCTGTCTTTCACAGTCCATTCCACACAGCTACGCACAGGGACACAAAGGGACGTTCAGTCCTCATGGTCTTGCCTGCCTTCTCCATGTTTCTGCAGAGGCAGCTGTGTCAGGGGATTCCTCATGTCTATTTCTCCCTTCTGCCTCTCTCTCTCGCCGCACGCAGTTGAGATCCCAGAGGAGTGAAAGCTCACGACTCAGGCCACCCTGTTCTCTGCACTTCTATCTATTCAATGTGCAATGTTTTAAATGTTTCCGTGTCTACCGATCACAATCAGCATCCATTCAGCACGCAGGGTGAGAGACTCAGAGACTGAACACCTTTTATCTGGTCAGTCCACATTTTCCTTTAACTACTGTTTATTACACACATGCATACACATCTATCTATCTATCTATCTATCTATCTATCTATCTATCTATCTATCTATCCATCTATCTATCTATCTATCTATCTATCGATCCATCCATCTATCCAGCTATCTATCCATATATCCATCTATCCAGCTATCTATCCATCTATCCATCTATCATCTATCAATCTATCCATCTATCAATCTATCTATCCATCTATCCATCTATTCATCCATCTATCCAGCTATCTATCCATCTATCCAGCTATCTATCCATCCATCTATCCAGCTATCTACCCATCTATCATCTATCTATCTATATATCTATCTATCTATTTATCTATCATCTATCTATCCATCTATCCATCTATTCATCCATCTATCCATCTATCTATCCATCTATCCATCTTTCCATCTATCTATCTATCTATCAATCTATCAATCTATCAATCTATCTATCCATCTATCCATCTATTCATCCATCTATCCATCTATTCATCTATTCATCCATCTATCCATCTATCTATCTATCTATCAATCTATCAATCTATCAATCTATCTATCATCTATCCATCCATCTATCCATCTATCATCTATCCATCCATCTATCCATCTATCCATCTATCTATCTATCTATCTATCAATCTATCAATCTATCAATCTATCTATCATCTATCCATCCATCTATCCATCTATTCATCCATCTATCCATCTCATGTTTCATTCCTCATAAGTAAGTCAGGTGGTTTAAACCTTCTGTTTCCAGGGATAGGTTTGTTGAGGTTAGTTGAGGAAATGCTGGGGCTGAAGTGATAAAATGACTTCCTGCCATAAGCTTTTATTTTAGGGGAGATGTGAAGGAGCTGCTCTCTCTTCCCTCCATTTCACTTGTTCATTTTAACCAAACATTGACTTCTTTTGTCTTTTGTTCTTGGAAAAAACCTAGAGTACATCTTGTCAAAACACTGCGTAAATTACACCACCACTAGAGCCGGGGTTTTGTTGTGGAGGACTAAAATATTTGGTGGCCTGTTACACACTCCGTGACTTGAGCATTCATATTTTATAATTTACTCTCACTTCATTAAAATTTAAACCTTAAAGGTAAAATAAGGCCGTTAAAGTTCTTATCTCTGGGGAGCACCTAACCCTTTTTAGTATGCAGCTGATTATGAAGTACTAAAGCAATACGGTAGTAAAGAATATATATTTCTAAGAGCCACGGGCAACACAGACACGGCTGACTGCTGAATCAATACTACCTAACATTAGTTTGTGATTTCATGCATATAAAATCCGAATTCAGCCCCAGAAGAAGTCATTATCTGCTAGGATGTATTCTGCTCAGATTGAGAACCTGAAGCAATCTGAACAAAAAATTATACAAATCACTACAACAGCATGTCTTTCATTTAGGATCTAGGAAAGAATTCATTGATATGAGAAACATGTGTTGTGATTATTATGTGCTCGCTCACGAAGCAGGTGTTACCTAACTTAACTCACCCTGTAGTCACTGGCAGTAACGTAGAAAATAGGCTGGAAAGCCAGCCAGATGATGCAGGTGGTGTACATGGTGAACCCGATGAACTTGGCCTCATTGAAATTCTCGGGGCATTTGCGGGTCTTGAAGGCGTAGACCGTGCACAGGATAATGAGGATGCAGTTGTAGGTGAGCGACACAAGCATGCTGGAGTCCTTGCTGTTACACTTGAGGGTGACCACGTCTCTCCTCTCCGGGCTCACTTCCTTTCGCACCCCTGGGGTCTCCACCAGCAGCCAGACCACCACCACCACCAGCTGGCAGGAGATCAGAGCGCCGCAGATGGCAACCTGGGAGGCCGGGCTGATAAATCGAGGCCGCTGCGCTCCATCCTTCACCCCGCTGAAGATCCGAGCAATGCGATTGGTCTTGGTTAGGAGGGCCGAGTAGCACACGGCGAATGAGGTGCCTAAGCCGAGCCGACGCAGTGTGCAAACTGCCGTGGACGGTTTGGCAATGTAGATGAAGGTCATGCTATAACACATCAACACTCCCAGCAGAAGAATGTAGGAGAGCTCACGGCCACTGGCCTTCACCACGGGTGTCTCATTGTGTTTCAGGAAGAGGCCAATGACGAACAGCGTACACATCATCCCCAGAAAGGAAATGGTGACGGGTCCAATGGCCCAGGCATCTTCCCAGCGGATGTACTCCTCGGGCAGATCATAACAGCCTGTGAGGTTGGCCAGAGGCCACTGTCCGAAGCTGCAGTCAGCGCAGGTGAACTCATCCTGCAGGTACTGGTAGGGCTGACAGGGGATACAGATCCAGCAGCACACATCTCCAGGCTGCATACTCTTCACCTCGTTCTTCCTGCAGGGGTCGCTGCACTGGGAGGTCGGGGCAACCTGACCAGCCCAGGGGATCAGGGTGGTGTTCAGGATCAGGCTCTGAGCCCAGTAGCCGACCTTACGGTAGACATAACGTCCGTCTTCTTTGTGGTAGTGGAAAATGTTGTAACGGCCGAGGCTGTCTCCGAAATTATCAAAGCGGACTACATTCTCTGTTTCTGGTGGACGAAATGGAGCTGAAAGTGAAAAGAAAACAAGTGTTAGAAAATAACAAGTATAAGGGGGTCAAGTGCAACTACGATATGAAAACTGTCAAAGTGAAAGCAAAGCAGAAATATCAACATGACGGACTGTTTGGGAGCAACAAGACTGTGGACTTTGTACGATGAACTCATATCTTATAGAGCGCATGTTTCTGGTAGTTCAGTCTCATCTTATATTTATCTTTTTGCTTATTATGTGTCTCAGCTGACATTTTATTTGTCTCGCAAACAGACTGAGAAACTGAACAGTGACTGTGACGGGACACAGGTGCAAATTGTCCATTTACATGATGGAAGCCACAGTTCGAGTCTGTTAACTCTGATGGAAAGTTCCTGGATTGAACACTGGAATGGAAATTCCAGACAGATGGGACATTATATAAAATAATGTTCAATTTTTCTTGTGAAATCAAGGCTGAAATAGAAAGTTTTAGAAATCACGTATGATTATCCAGTTTAAACTAACTTTGATAGAAGCAGCATGGTCAGATACTAAGGGCTGCAACTAACAATTATTTTCATTATCGCTTCATCTGCTGATTATTTTGGATTAATTGATTAATAATTCTGTCCTAGGTGACATATTCAAATTTACTATAATATGTGGAAAAGAAAAATATCAAGTCCTCACATTTGAGAAGCTGAAACCAATGGCTTTTTTGGCATTTTTGTTTAAAAAATGACTGGAACAATTAATCAGTTATTAAAATATTGTAGTTGACAGTGATTCTTTTGTCGATCGACTAATTGAGTAATTGACTTATCGTTTCAGCTCTAATAACCATTTAATTGTAAAATGTAATAATAATGATAAAAGTGTGAATAGTATATTAAACAGCCATTAGGTTTTATTTCAGTGGTTTTGAAAGTGGGCCCTAGGGGGTCCCCAGCAAAAAGGGGAATTACTTATTTTAACCATTATTCAATCAATAAGTCACATAATGACTGAATGTGTGACTATTTTGGTCATGGGTTCATACACTTTCTTTAATAAAATATTGAAAAGCAAAAATCCTATCAGATGGGGGACCCTGGTCTAATTTGTGTCAGTTTAAGGGTCTGTGAAAAAGTATGGGAACCACTGCTATAAAATATTATGATTCCTTATTATGTAGCACTTAAATTGATCTATTATAGCTAATGATTTTAAAATGTGTAGTTAGTGGTCCACTTATTTCTGTGTGTTTTCTCCTTAGGGTTTTTTAAATGCTTGCAGGGACTAACTAAATTTAGGCCTCTAATCTAATTGTAAGTCTCTGGATAGTAAAATCCTCTGGGTATTTTCTTTTTCACAAATTGTAAAGAGCAGAAAAGCACAGCTGGATAAGAGCACACTGCTCCATCTCTATCTCCCTCCAATGAAAATGTCATTAATTTACGGTTATTTATTGATGCAAATACTGCGGTGCGTTTTGTGTTGCAGCTCTCTATAGACAAGCAGAAAACAAGTAATGTTTGCATGATCCGTATCTGCAGTGTTCAAACTGAAGAGCCCTCTTTCTATTCACACTTAAGTCGAGAGATGCATGAAAAAAAAAGGAGCCTGCAAGCACGAGGGCGCGGAAATATTTTCATCTTTGCAAATTGAATCATTGCAGAGCTTATCTGCAGCTGCAGTGTACAAACATGGAGAATTGCTCGAGCACTAATTCAACATTTTATATGAATTTGTACAATGAATCTAAATTGATATAACCTAATTTGGGTGCAGAGTGCACTTGGGGAAATTAAATGCTATTATATTGATTCGTGTATGGAGTTGGAGAATAATGAGAAAAAGGGGAAGCTGCTTTACGTCATGAAAATTCATATGTGTAGAGCAACACTGTAATAATATTAGTTCATTAAGATTTTACTCACCCTCAAACTTGACTTTGAGAATGTAGTCCCTGTAAAACTTCCTGCCGTTGCCAGGTTTGAGAGCCTCACACACCTTGGTGGAGTTGGGGCATAAGGCCTGCCTCATGTTGTGTAAGGCAGCAGCCATTGCATAGACAGCATTCATTACAAACATGATCTTGGATTCTGGCTGAAACGGAGTCTCACGGAGCGAGTGCTTCCCACAGCCCAGATCATGGAGGCTGCATTGGAACTGGTTTTCCCAGAACTCTCTGAACCATGGATTCCTGGTGTTGTTGTACGGGTGCAGGTTAGTGAAGTAGTCATTAAACTGTCTGATCGGATACGAAGCCAGTTCGATGGTGAAAGCCCCGTCGGCCACTGCCTCGCTGCCTCTCACCACGCTCTCCTGTGCTCCCCAGCCATCACTGGCCACCCAGGTGAAGCTGACGTTCATGCGGTTGGCTGCCACCAGCAGCTCGCGGGCGTCTTCGCTGCGCGTGAACAGGATGACCACCTTGGCGTTGGACTTCTGCTGCAGGGAGCGGATCACGTTCTCGTAACTCCAGCGGCTCATGGAGCGGCTCACCTTGGCTGAAGTGGCAATGCATATCTGACGGGCACGAGCCTCCTGCTGGAAGGCGTCAATGCCAGTCTCACCATAGTCACCTTCCGATGCCACCGTCGATACGTACGTCCAGTTGAAGTAACGCAGGATCTCAGCCATGGCCTTGGCCTGGTAGAAGTCAGGGGGCACGGTGCGGGCAAAGTAGTCGTAGCGGGTCTTGTCGCTGAGCTTGGCACTGGTGGAAGCATAGCTGATCTGAGGGATCTGGAAGAGTCGCAGCAGGTTGGCCACCTGGAATAAGTGAAAGACACTAGAATGATTATATCTGAATCAGTCTTCACACAATATCAATAAACCTTCATTACGGGTAAGGAAGGAGGACATATCGTGATCATTTTCAGGTTCATACTTGTATTTTGGTTTTCTATTAGAACATGTTTACAAGCTTCAACAAAAACTTTATTTTTTATATACTGACTGTGCCGTACCACCACTTTTCACCCTCTGTCGGAATCACTCTGTTTTTACTTGGTGACATCACCATGTTACAGAAGAAAAAGCAGGACTTTAATCAAGGCATTTCAGGCAGTTCAGGAGCAGTGTTTCTGTAGGGGAGAATAACTCCCTTTGGTGTGGACTTCAGGCTTTGTAACTGTGCAGACATTTTACATGAACAAATAAACTATATAACACACTAAAGGAAAGGGAAATAGCACAAAGGCATAATAGGTCCCCTTTAATATGCATACTATTATGATGTATTATTTGGAAAACTGGCAATTAACTTAAAACTTCACAAGAAAACATCCACCTGCCAACTGTGGGATTTTTTTTTAATTGCTCATCATTAAATGACTAAATAAAATTGGCAACACAGTGTGATTTTCCCCAGAAGATGCAATTAGTCTCACCCCATTCAGTCTCTAATTTCTTCACTGGATCCCTGCTGGGTCTTTCACAACTTAACACTTATGCTGACTGGGAGGCGAGATCCTGCATTTAACAATTATTGGGACTGCCTGTGTACCTCATCTTTGCTGATCTGTAATGCTCTTAACAATATCAACCAAACAAATATGCACGGAGGACTGAGTGGCTACAGGTGTGGCCACAATGGGTATTTAACGTACTACAAAAATTAACCCATTTTAAGAAAGTTATCGGTCTGCTGTGTAGAGGAGAGAGAAGTATATCGGGAGAGACAGAGAGGGGTTGAGGGCAGGGATTGGGAAGTGAAAGGAAGCCAACGTATCAAAGAATCTTGAAACTTTGCGTTTTCTGTGTAATCGCTTTTGTCAGTGTCGTGACACTACGTCGAGTGTGCAGAAGCTGCTTTTGCTTCAGGCACTTCTGTGGAAGCCTAAGGGGAGCCGGTCTGATCAGTCAAAAGGATGCCAACCTAAATCTGGTTGACTTTAATGCCAGCTCTCACACCAGCACACTCATGGCACAACATCTTGAATGCTAATGAATCATTCTTGAGAAAGTCAGAGAGGAAATTCACATTCAAATGCATCCACTAGTTTGATTTATCAGTCCTAGATTGTCATATTGTGGCTGTATGGAAAGTAACGTGTTTCGCATTACAAATTGTCCAGAAAAGTGTACTTTTACACAGGAAAGTGCTGTTTTAGAGGTATCATAAAAGAATAGGGGCAATTCCATCGTCTTTCTTTACACAAATAATTGTCATGTTGTTATAACTATGGATTACGACAAATAAGGCCGTTGCTGTTTGACAAGCATCTGTAAGTGAACTGATGAAAAGTAGCCTTTTTATTTGTTTTAAGCCAGATCAACCTTTCCAGAGTCATTTTATAATCCCCACCATCTTGGATATATCTTTATTGAATAAAAGTCTTCAAAAATTGGCCATGCAGTTTCTCAAAATGATTTCATTTTTGGCTGAAGTATTACTTTGATATGTGATTGAAATTGAATTTAATGAAATAATGTTGGAATATTGCTGTTCACCATGTACTTTATGTACTGTGGGAATACTAACAGAGTAACAAGCTGTCATGGATATAATTAAGGAAAATTATGATAAACGTTTTTGGGAGTCCCATTTTCTGTATTAATTTTCATACTGAGTACTTACAGAGTGTAAGTTCTATGATCATACCTCAGTTTATTTATATGATGTATGGTGCATGTGACTGAAATGCCTTTTGTATATTTTTATATACTGTATATGATGTACTTTTTGTTTTCGTTTCTTCAATTTATTATTATTTTTTAGTTGGGTTTTTTTTGGGAGGGGGGGTCTTTTTGGGGGGATTGTTGTATTTGTAATTGCATATTTCCTTTGCTTGAAAATGTAATAAAACAAATACATTTTAGGGCAGGACAAAACTAACCTTTTTATCTGAAGTAATCACAGTAAATCACAATTAAAAGTCACACACAGTTAAACCAGATATATAGTATAACGTATACTAGTATATGTATAGTCTTTGTAAGTATTTGTCAATTTAAACAGGTTCTTCCAGCAGCCAGTATGTAAATTTCAGGTGTATTGGTCAATAAAAATGGCTAAATTACTTGATTTGGAAGGACAACAGTCTAACAGCCAACATATATCAAACAGGCCGAATGCACCAGACGAACAGACAGGTCAAGTCAAACTGGACAAACAGACACATCGTTGATTAGTATGAATCCTCGGTGAAAAACAGGGCAGTACACTGAGGCATCACAATAAATCTGGTGTGATTTGCCTCAATGGATATTAATCAGGGGATCTTTGTTATTCTGCAGGATCAGAGAGATGAATATTAAATGAGCCAATGGCAGTGATTTCCGGACCACTAGATTTATTGGAATTAATGAGAGAACGTTTCACAGAAAGATGAAATGCAACAGCACAATCAAGAGCGACTGGACTCGATTTTTTACCACCCCCCAAACAATGTCATACAGAGGGAACGTCAAACAAAAATTACCAGTTCAACATTAGAGCTATTTCTGACTCGACTGTGGTGCAGCAACTGAAAAACGAAATGAAAATCTAGATTGTTGAAACACATGAGTGAGCATTTCATATCAGTGCAAGGGTTGCTTTCCCCTGAGATTTCCAGGTCAGCTGGCGAAACCCTGATTATGCAGACAGGCTAATAATCACATTTCTACATAAAAGTGCCCCCCTCCTGAAACCGCCTTGACAGCCTTTCTCAACATGTGGCGAAACAGCTGGCAGCCGCGCGGTCGCTCTCTTAGGAAGAAATCAGGGTATAATTTAAAGTGGCATGTGACACATAAACACTATCTGATTAATCATTTCAACATCCCTCAATTCTATATTAAAACCAATTCCCCTTCTTATACATACTCATAAGGGTTTTCTACACAACTCCCTCATTATTACACGTGAATACTTTTCGCAACAAAAGATGTGCAGTTTGTGGAATATTGTGCCAGTTGTGTGAACTTTGAGTGAACTGACCCAGTCTTTGCTTTCAACTCCCACACACACATCACATAACAAAGCATTCAACAACTCTCAATAGACACTCTAATACGAGAATGGATGTGGAATATTATGAATTGTTATTGACTGAAAAATGTAGACTCAAAGTGCATTCCAAATATAACATTTCCCCTGATGTTTCCGCACTAATGAAAAAGTTCATTATATCATCATGAAATGCCAAAAAAAATATTTTTCTTTCATCTCTCAGGCTCCTTCAACATGTGTTCAGACAATAAGAAGCAGTATGTTTGAGGAGCTCTGTCTAGATAGGAGAAAAGTTACTGTTAATCAGAAATATACGCAATAACACGTTAACGCAAATTAGTTTTAAGGCCACTAATTTCTTTAACGCATTAACGCAACTTTCGACTTTAAGGTTGTGAAAACTAGCTTTGGCTGTTGCGAAGGAGGCTGAATACCGCTCCAAACTTGACCATTTTCAAAGGGGTCCCTTGACCTCTGACCTCCAGATATGTGAATGAAAATGGGTTCTATGGGTACCCACGAGTCTCCCCTTTACAGACATGCCCACTTTATGATGATCATATGCAGTTTGGGGCAAGTCATAGTCAAGTCAGCACACTGACTCACTGACAGCTGTTGTTGCCTGTTGGGCTGCAGTTTGCCATGTTATGATTTGAGCATATTTTTTATGGTAAATGCAGTACCTGTGAGGGTTTCTGGACAATATCTGTCATTGTTTTGTGTTGTTAATTGATTTCCAATAATAAATATATATATATACATTTTCATAATTCAATTTGCCCACTCCCACGTTGATAAGAGTATTAAATACTTGAAAAAAACTCCCTTTAAGGTACATTTTGAACAGAAAAAATGTGTGATTAATTTGTGATTAATCGTGATTAACTATGGACAATCATGTGATTAATCGTGATTAAATGTTTTAATCTATTGACAGCCATAGTATAAAGTTACATCAAAATGGAAGTGCGCAAGTAAAGTACAAGTGTCTTTAAATTGTACTTGAAAAAATACAGTACTTGAGTAAATGAACATACACATTCCATCACTTAGAGTTTCACCTTAAGAGATGGTAAGAAACTAACACACAAAAAGGTCTGCGAGTGGTATAGATCATGTAAAGCCTGATATATCTGCATGAGGATGATTAGTTAGATAGATGCTGCCTGAACAGTGAGAGCTTTTAAATGAGTTAACTTCATTAAATCGCTGTGGTAGACGTTTTTGTTCACTTTAAGGAGTGCATTCTGGTTGCCGTTGGTGTGTTTTAATACAAAAGCAAGTGGGAAAGGCTGAGAGGGCTCCTGTAGGGAAGATACAGGAGGTTCTGGTGGGATTTGAATCCAGGCCAGTAAGACTGCGTATGAGTCTTAAGCTGAAGGTATTAACCATCTCTGAGCGTTAAGTCTTTCTACACAAAGGAGGCACAGAACACATGTACCGTATCGCGTGTAAGTGTATGTAGCATTAAACATTCAAAGCAGAAGCACTAGACAAGGGGAATTGCCTGGCATAATTGTTAATGAGATCATTTTCTCCACACAGGTATACAAGTTTTTTTTTAAAAAACTCAATTTTGCTGCAGTTGGGCTACGCTCGCGGTAGTGAATGAGTAATTTCTCTGCCGGGTATTAAAGGGAGCTGTATGCCAGTTTAGTAATCCACTTACATGTGGTTTATGGAGGTTATCAAGCATAGTGCCAAATGTGTCACCGATAGAATGGGCTTATAGGAAATCATTATATAGATGTTCAAATGGCTTATATGAAAAGCCAAGACCCTTCCACCTGCCAAAGCCTGTGACTGACATATTGTGAGACCGTTGGTGGATATCAGGAGGCAGATATGGAGCATTATGGAGATATGGAATCCATGACCATGTTATTCTTTTCCACCATGTATGATAACATGTGATTTGTCATTTTCCTATAAGCTTAAAGGTGCATCACTCCACTATATGGCACTAGGGCCCCCTGCTAACTATTTACTGTACAACTGAATGAGGATCCTCACTCAAGAATCTCCACTGTGACGGGTTCAAAGGAGCACAAAAGTCCCGGAGCTTAAGATACTAGAGGACAAGAGGAGCAGACAGGAAGAGCTTGAGGAATAAGTCGCATGATCCGAAAGAGGGAGAGATGTGCAACGCTTTAAGGGCTTCTGTGGCAACTAGCTTATATCCCGCAAATGTTGTCATTCAGCAATTTGCGCTCGGAGGGTGTTGTTGTGTCTTCCTGCCTACAGATGCAAGTTTTAAGGAGGCTGTGAGAATGGGTTTCTTGATTTGCTTCAGTGCAACACAATTCAGTTTGTGCACACAGCAACATGTATAACATATAGATAGACATGCATATGCATTGTTGTCTCTGCTGTTACTCTAGAGTAAATTAATGTATGCACATGTGTACACAGGAAAGAGGAAGTTAGTTAGTTTTAGTAAATTTTGTTATTTAACCTGCTGACAGTCAAAGTCTTACAATATTAGTTACTATAAGGCACTCATATGACATGTATGTCAGTTTACTGTAATCATTCCACTCAAAAGCAAACTGAGACATCTATTAATTCAGTAAGATATGGTTTTCACAACACTGATATTTATGTATCAGAACTTTCTTTCTTCTTAGTTTTAGTATTTTTGTATTTTTAAAGGGCCAGTGTGCAGAATTTGTAACATTTATTGGTGTGGTTGCAGATTGCAACCAACTGAGCACCCCTTCGCTCACTCCTCCCTTTCCAAGACAGCAGCCGCCGAGTGCAAAACCATGGTAACGCCGTTCACCTCACACAGAGGCCATCCTTACCATAATAACACTACTTTAGGAGCAACAGAAGTCAGATGGCGGCTGGCGGTACCACGGTTTTACACTCGGCAGTTCACGTTACCACAGTTACACAAGCGTGTCGGAGAACTATGGTGGCCTTCAGGTAACGTAACAACATGAAAGACTCCAGCTACTATAGAAACATGGCGGGCTACGTGAAGAGGACCTGCTCCCTATGTAGATATGAAGGGCTCATTCTAAGCTAACGAAAACACAAAGATTAGTTTTAGGTGATTATACACTAATGAAAACATAGGTATGAATATTATATTCCATTTCTACCAATAGATCCCCTGAAATGTTGCTGCATTGGTCCGTTAATGTTTATAGTAGGCCACTAAAAAGAACCAAATGGTCAGCCTTAATCGGCCTTTCTCATTTTTATATGCAGAAGGGAGGACAAGAGGAAGGTTACAGATATAGAATTAAGCCAAAGGCTGAACACTGACAGACTCCCAAAAATGTTGTTCCACCCAGTAGGAGTTGCTTGCAATTCACATCAATTTTTTGATTCTTTCGTAAGACTAAACTGCAAGTATATATTAAACAGTTCCCATTAGCCACACAATGTGGCTTAAAGTCTCCCACATTCAGCTATAGGGATCATCCTGCATCAGACGGCACCTTATTTAATTAAGAAAATTAAGAAGCGGCCCAGTGTGGCTTTGCCCTGGAGGGTCTGTTACTGAGCAGATTACTGTGAAAGTGGTTTCCTTTCAAGCAATGAGAGCACACAGGATCTAGTAGCTGCATTTGACACAGAGGCACCGAGTAACAGGATGTTCTTTTCAGCTGTCGTATACTGTTTTTATACAGATACCCCAAAGGCACCAGCCAACACCAGGAACTGGAATTATTCAGACTGCCCATGTGAAATGTCAAAATACAGTTGTATAACACAACATATGAGCTATTTACACGTCATAAAAATATGTATATCTCAAAAAAAATTACAAACGCAGTGTTGTAGTTTATAGAAATGTGTAGAATGTGGTGTAATTGATTAAAAATTAAATAGCAATGCAGCTTCTTTCTTTAAAATATGCTTTGGATGCAGCACATCTCCATCACATTTCATGTGCTGCATTTGTTTTAGCCTTATTTCTGTCTGTTTAACATACTGTTGAATGGGTGAGACGCATTAAAAAGAGAAAGAAAGAAACAATGAATATGAGAAGAGTTGGGCCAATAATCAAATAGAGCTAGAGATACAGGAGTACAGACAATAAGAGACTAAGAGAGTGTCCTGGTCCTGGAAATATCAGCCCTACTTTGTCGAGATGTCATGTTTTTTTCTACATGAAAAGCCCATCTGCTCTTCCCAGAAGACTGTCTCAGTGTGCTTCTACAGCAATAACACTGTATTCCCTGAGCAGCAGTCCTTAGCTCCACTCAGTATCACACGTATACGGGCCGCTGCAGCACCCTGAAACACACATGCAAACACATACATGAGCGGCGGACATGCATAGTGTATACTAGTATGCACTGGATCATTATGAGTTTATTTCTTATGATTTAGTTGCTTGGCAACAGCTTCAACAGGCTGGAAATATGAACGGTTGGATACCTAGAGCAAGGATGTTTTTTGATCAGGTCCTGCACCCTCATGCTGCTGGGTAATATGAATCTCCTTTATGCTGCAGTAGTCTTTCAAAGCCCCCAGAGTCATGCAACCATTCAAACTCTACCACATGTTAAGCTATGGCTGCACTTCCATTCATTTGCAATGTCAGTAACTCAGCTTTGACGTGCGCCGGCTTCCATTCATTTCATTTCTTTCCTCTGTGACTCTGTGTGCATTGTCGCCTCTTTGTCAGACGGTGCGATCCGACAGGAATCCTGTTCAGTTTTTAGATTAGATTCAATCAAAAAACTTATTAATAACCTGTTAAGTTTTGGGTCAACTAAAAATCCAAACCAAATTGGGGTTCAGCTGACTTTACGCCACGCTGTCATTCATATCTGATATTTCCGCAGCGTTCATTATGTGCATTTCAACTGCACAAATAGCCGGTTAACTGCCAAACCACTGAATAATCCAATCATGTGAATTATTTACCATTTCGGGAGCACGTTCTTTACTTTTTACCCATGAATAATGCATTTTCACTGCATGGCTTTACTGATCCGTTTCATCAGTATTGTTCTCTCTGGCATGGATTCTGTCATGTGTGTATCCATGTTTAAATCCTTTGTATGACTCATATGTGCTCCAGAGATTGGCACTGTCTACCTGCAGATGAAGACAACTCTATAAATAGGGTTGTTTGTGGGGGGATAAAAAATGAGATTCTTGAGCTCGTTGAAAGCCCATAAATTTACCTTATTATTCTGCTCACACAGTCTGCAAATGTCAAGCGTGTTCATACCAGAATCTATATCTTTAAATTCCAGTATGCGTCTTTGTGAGAGTCTTTTCCTGTCTCATTTATCAGTAAAAAATTACCGCATTGCTATATATAAAAATATTGCAATTAATTCACAAAGGTACCATTACGCAATAAGAGCTTTGGAACAAGAGGTTTCAATTCCAGACTGCACATTTTGTGCTGAAAGATCAGAGTAGGTTGTTTTACATTGTTTTCAGACTGGTTCCAGAAATTTCCTTTGTCTGTGTTTCATGCCTGAGAATAGTTCTTTAGTTTTTGATATTCCAGAGGTGTTGCTCTTCTAATGCGTCCTGGTGATTATGATGTTTCTCCTGAGGGAAGATCTCTAACCAGTGAGTCATATTTAGCAGCACAGGCTGCTGTCGGGGGCAACAAAAGTGGAGTCCCCCTCCATGTATTAATTAGAAGCCGGCCTGAGGCTAGATGTTCCTGGACTGTAATTGTGGAATATAATACATCTCTGATTAACACACACCTTTAGGACAATGAGGTAATAAGGCTAATGTTCCTTCTATAAAGCAGCTTTATCCAGAAAAGTTTATATACTTGATGCAGGCTGACAGAGTTTCAGCTGACTAAACTGATCAGGCCATTAAATAGGTGTTATCAGTCGCTATAAGCATCATAGATTTAGCTCAGTAAGGGCCTACAGCACCCACTAGTAGGTTTTATCATCTATTGACATCATGGATAACTGAAAGAAGGTATAAAACAACATGACAGTGACCTCTAGCGACCATATGACATGAGCAGAAGCGGAAATCAGGCGCTGAAGTATCAGCCCATTTGCATGAAAAGGCGTATAAAAGTGACGATAATGCGCAAGGCATTTAGCGTGCAGTATTCCTTTTTTTTATTTCGGCGTGTCATTTGTACGCCATGTATCCTGTACTGAGCGCATCCGCATATAAATATTACAGTAAGAGTTAGTTATGTAGTATAATAAGGGAGAAAGACCACTTACGGTGGGCGGGTCCAACAAACACTGGACTTTTAACCATGAGACCCGTGTTCCAGACCATTGTTGACCGGTGTTTTGTTTTGAAAGTTATGTTAGTGATGAGTGTTTATTGACATTTGTGACATGTTTTCCATAGTTACGTTGTTTTCGTACGTGTTTTTCTTAGTTTACTCACTTATTTTAAGCCCAACCATGACGTTTTCCCTTACCCTAACCAAGTGTTTTTTGTTTCCTAAACCTAATTTGCGTGGCATAAAAATTACACGCCATAAGCGGCGTACAAATGACACGCGAAATGGTAAAAATGTGTGCTCATGACAGGCGGAATGTCCGTGTAATGTCGTGGTATTTATAAGCCTTCCCGTGAGACCGGGTTGGTAATGTACACCAAACACAGGGTTTTCACCCATTAAGCTGGGGTTTGCATACCGACAACATGTAGTTGTCTTTGTGTTCACAAGTGTTAAGTTTCGCCTTCACTTTTGAAACCTAGTCATTTGAATCCAGTGTTGTTCACTAAACTTAACAAGTGCTTTTGTTGCTTAAACCTAAAGAAGTTGTTTTGTTTGTGTTGAAAATGTAACTCTTCATTCAGTTTTACATGTGAGAACGTGGTTTTCTAAGTTTCGCTTTAACTTTTACAACGTTGGAGGCATATCAATCGTGCTTTTAGGGACTGATAACGCCTATTTAATGGCCTGATAACAGTCAAATCAGGTGGTTTTGAGGATTGTTAATGATTAAAGCTTGCTCTCAGTATGCAACGACACTACTGAATATCTTGCACTGTAGGTAAACACGCATCTTGTTGGTGCTGCAGCTCTCCACACATGAATAAAGATGCTGGACGTACTGAACACGTCATCACAAGGTCATTACTCTCTTTGCACTGATAACGTGCTGTTTAGATATAGACCACAGGGAAGAATGCGTTCAAGGCTAAAACACTTGAATCACATGAACATTTCTACAAGTAGATTCGTTCAAACTGTCCAGATGGCGCCACAGACTTCCCAGTGACTGTTTAAGATACAGGCTTTGATTGTCAAATGGTTCGTGATGACTCACTCCATCTCTTTCCCCCCCCATGATCATATCTGCCTGTCACTGTCTCAGTGTTTCTGTGAAACATGATCTCTCTACATCCTCTGTGTGCCGGCACGCCTCTGCCAAACCACCAGACAGTCCAGCAACAACCGCAGATGGGGAAGACAGGACCTAGCTTTCGAGAGCGTCACAGAACTTCGCCTCCACACTTAACTCAATCTGTGCCCATGTTAACGCCAGCATGGCTAGGCCTGCAGCCAGATCCGCCCCCATATCTGCGATTGTCACACCACCACAACACCAGCAGCACAGCAACACGCTCCTTCATTGTGACAGATTTAGACAGCACTCAGCGTCCTCACCACCTGTCAGTGCACCATGTTCTCCGACATGTCGCCATGGCAATAAAGGGTTTTAAAGTAACATTGTTAGTTGTCCTGTAACTACCTCGCCTTTGGGGTGAAATACACGCGTCTGACTCAGCCGCCTGCCGTTCACACAGAAGGGCAAGCATGGCGACCTTTCACACGGCCAGGCTGGTTCACTCAAAGGTCTGACTGGCTATAGATTATGCACAAACCAGGCAGCTACAAAGGACAGAAACACTACGTGGAGATGGTATCTGCTGAGCAACAACCAGCGGTAACACAGAAATGCCACACGTGCCCCAAACGCACTTCTTTGTGTAATATCATTGCCCCCGAAAATACAGATACACCTTGTCTTGTTTTCAACAAGCACATCTCACACAGCAAATCTGTAAAACATCAGGAAGATTAAATAAATTGTAAGGAAATAATTCATTTTGAAAAGCTAGAACGTGATAAAAAGGTATTAGAAATTACAGTTCTAGAGACTAGGAGTGTAGTTGCTCACCAACCAGCCAAGAGAAAGAGCAATACCTCATGACCGTACAGTATTACAATATAGAGGATTATTCATGGTGAGAAAGGGAACTGTGTCCTGTGGTACTCTTCTACTGATGAGGAAGATTCAGTGAGAAGCTAGGGCAGACCTCAGACCTCAGGCTTGTAATAGTACATCCATAAATTACCACAAGACAAGGGCGCTCTCTGAGGAGCGCCAGATGCAGGGTTTCACTAAAATTACAGCTCGTTTATCAAATCCTTTATTTGCAAACTGTCCTTTTCACCAGGAATCCCAATATAGGTGCTCTGAATCCTCCTCCTCTTACGTCATTTCCCAGGGGCTCTCTACCTGTGTAATGCATCATTGCACTGTACTGTACGTTTGGCATTTTTGTTTTGTCAGCAGGGGGACCGAGACATTTGTTTTAGAACTACAGAAATCAGAGATGTATGCAGAGTCCCAGTACGATCGGGGATAATTAAACCTGACATACTTAAACCTGCAATAGGGAGTTCAGCATATTGTAATCCAAGTGTTCTGAGAGAAAACTGGACTTCTGCACCTCCTCATGTTTCTGTTTTCAAAAAATGTAATCACCGGTCATTTCAGAGAGAGAGCGTTCCTATTGGCTGTTCATTCAACGGCAGCTGTCAATCACTCAAACGGTCAAACTAATGTAGTTGTAGTTTCTGAGTTACAGCTATTTTTCTTATACTATATATGTCTTTGGGCACATGAGACTACTGTTTTTCTTTTCTAGACTATAATGGATTTATTGCAAAAACAGTAGTCCCATGTGTCCAATTATTAGACATAGTATGATAAGAAAAACTTACTTTTCAGCCAAATGGTTTGATCAGTTTTGATTGAATTTCGTTACATTTGTACACCAAAACAAATAAAAAATTTGAATTGCAGGCACCAATGGGTTATTAAAAACAGTTACATCATTTGAGGTTTTATGTGGGCTTAAAGTAATCGGCAGGCAGGCTCCAGCTCGGCTCTGATTGGTTGTTTTCCTTCGATCTGTGAAATCTTGCAGATGCCATTAGGAGCACCGGAGGACACAGAGGCACATGATTTTTTTCACTGATTACCTGTCTCATGTACTACTGTCAGGATATAGCGACCGTTTTATAAAAATAACTTTTTTTAAATCACATTTGCTCCAGTTCTACCCACTGCTGCTTTAAATAAGCACAGTGGTGGCATTTAAAGGCAGGATGGGCGATCTTGAGAAACTAGCAAGAGAACACTAGACTTTTTTAAATGATCCAGCCGAAAAACACAGCCCTGTGTTTGCCAACTCTTTTCCAATGAAAGTAGCTAGCAGCACAAGCTCCAAGCACTAGGTCCACAAGCAGAGTGCACACAGACAGACAGGCAGGCAGATACCCCGTCCAAACATTACATTCGGGCCAAATGAAATGACTGGACGGGTTTATCCCAGCCCTGTGACAGCTATACAGATACCAGATTTTTTTTCCTTTTTTTTGTCATTGCATTTGATTTATTGATTGATGTCAGGACAGAATGAGAATTTCAACAAATACAACAAAAAAACATTTCTAAAATCTTTACCAACCCACTAAAATAGAGGGTTCAATTTATTTCAACACACTGCTTCAGACATGTCTACAAAATTGGTCCGGGTTTTCAAGTGCCCACTTGAGAAAACATTTATGGCAGCACATAGACACTGAAGCAGCTACTCACTGTGATTAATTTAATGTTGGTGTATCAGTGCTGACATGTCTACTGCTGGCCGCTGTTTTCTACAAATCATGAGTAAAAAGTATGGAAGGATGCCACTGCCAGTCCATTGTCCTGAAGCTCCCACTGGGGAAAGCTGCTAACAGCAGACTGCCACTGGCAGGGGTTCCTACTGTATCTATGGTTTATCAACGATCTGAAGCCAATTATTATTTCTGGATGGGCAGAAGTGTGTGCCTGTCTTCAAACAAGCAGATATCTGGAACACGAGGCTGCACGTCTCGAGTGAGGTGAACCATACTCTCCATCCGAGACAGCAGACGCCGTCCTCTGACTGACTGAGCCGGGATGACGAGTTTAAGTTAATGCTTTAAGGCATGTATATTTGTGGGTATTTACCAATCTCAGTTCCACGTGACACACACATCTCTTTTCACAATGACTTGAAATTACACTGATGTGGCAGCCGTGTCGCAGCAGAAGATTTGGAGACCCAATTAGCAGAGCTTTCATCGCATCAGCTTGAGTGAGCCGAAAGGAGCACTGCTGCTGAGAGTAATCATGCCGTCACTAGTCATCCTGTCAGACCGTCCCGGGCACAACATCTGTAGCATGTCTGCCTCTGACAGGATCGCTGCCGAAGTGTGAATTACCAGGAAATAGAAAGAGATCTTCTAAATTAGATCAGCCAAGCATATGGGCGCACAGGTAAACAGATCCTCCTTGCGGAACCGATACTCATTAAGTCCCTGTGTTAACATCTCGCAAGAGGTAATTGCACATGGTACTTAAGTCTAAATGGACAGTTATATTACCATCCATCACACTCTCACTCTTGCTTGTACTCCCTCATCTCTCTGTCTGTCTCTCTCTCTCTCTCTCTCTCTCTCTCTCTCTCAAGGCCACAGTGGCTGCTGATGGTTAAATGCACCTTTTGTAATTGCGCTGTCCGATGAAATGAATGTACCTTTTTACCAACTCATTTCATGCCATTAAACTAAGATCATTTTCAACAGCAAATTGAAACTGTTGCTGATACAATGTAGACAGCCCATTAGGCTTGCCACGGTAGTCGGTGTTAGTGGTGTAACACGGAGGTTGGGCACACATCGATTCCTCGCCCACCGCCCCCACCGTCGTTTTTTTTTTTTTTTATAGAAATAAAACCCATTTAGTTCATTTTCGTTTATCAGCGCCATGGTATCAATACATAGTTGTACAACGGACGCTACAAACTGAAAGGGAAAGTGTCTGCTCCGTATGGAGTCTCAGCACAAAGTAGCAGGTGTCATATATCACACATGGGACGAGAGAGAGTTGACAGACAAGACGATGGCAGAGGATTTGGTGTCAAAGCGAAAAGCAAAAGTGCATATTTGGCAATAATTCAGATTTAAATTCAATGCTATAAGGGAACCATAACGTTAATGAGGCAATCGCTGTGTGGAGGATGGAGTGTTCACAGCTGGTGTGCACAGCAGCTCCAGGTAGAAACCTGCAGACCAGAGATGCCAGACACACAGCCACCCGGTGTTAAAGATCAAAGTAAGCGCTCTACATATATTGAGCGCCATCTTTTCCGGAAAAATGTCCGGTGTGATCGGTAACAAGTTTATTAACCGGTGGGAAAATGTCCTCACCGTGACATCTCTACAGCCCACCCAATCAGTTGGTGTGTTTTCATTACCTGAATGGAGACATCGCTGTAGGAGCCTCCGATGACCCCGGAGATAGCCAGAGGGACGTCATCGTGGATGGCGTAGGAGCCGTCGGGGCACGTGTACTCACTGTCATCCACTTTAGTGAGGGAGGCCCTGACAAACTCCAGAGACTGCTCCAGAGCGTAGGTGTCCTTAGAGCACGTGTCCAGTATATGAGCTCCCAGTCTGATCCCAGGCAGGAAGCGCTCGTCCTTGTTGATTTCATCCAGTGCCAGCAGCATGGCCTCCAGTCTCTGGATCCCTCTCTGAGCATTGATCTTCCCACAGTCCTCCGCTCCCTCGCCCTTCTGGTGCACAGGGAAAAGGCCGCCGATCATCAAATCTCCTTCCAGCGTGATCTCCCTCTTGGAGTCAGTGTTATAACCCACCACAGGCAAACCGTGGGGAGCCTGGGCGAAGAGAGACACATATAAGCACAGCAGGCTGAGGTGGGACAGCCAGAGGGGTCGGGGCACAGGGCGCACCCCCAACACAGGGGATCTCCCCAATGACATATCCCTGGGCAAAACAAGGTCACCGGCCCGCCTGTGGTTTCTGGATCGGCGTCTGGTCGGCGTTTGATGACTGAAGAAAGGAACAGTGAGGCGCAGCAGCACCAGATCTCAAAGCACCAGTGTTTTTATTCTGGCAGAGGCCATTTACAGCATCAGCCCCATCCTCTTCATCCTTCTCTTCTTCAGCGTTTTTTTGTAGATTACAGCCTGCAGATCAAACAGAGAGAAAATCAGTCACAGCCTTTGAGCTGCAGTACAATGATCCCTTTGTCTCACGCACATCGTGTCCGTCTGCCAGGGACCGACTCGTCCCATGGAAATATTTGACATCATCTGCACAAGTGAGTAAATATTTGTATCCTTTTGATGCTTATTGATGATGGATGTGACATGCGGGACGCAGAAAAAAATATCATTATTAGTAGCCGCCACACATGCTATACTACACAACAGGCGTGAACTAATCAATAAGATGAGTCTTGAGGACAGAGTTCACCATCAGAGCAGAGTTCACCGAGGACGACTGAAAACATCCTCCAAATGGTTTTCTCGTGTTTTCAAGCAGCACACGGACAAGCCATCATTGTGAGAGGTTTCATTTTAGAGTGTACTTGTGTTTTATTTTGAAACCCCCTTCCATCCTCCTGTTTCATTGTCTGCCTGACCTCCAGTTACTTCCCTTCTAAGGCAGATGATTGTACAACTCTTATATAAACACATGTGCACATGCTCCTGTACACTGAAAGTCTGCAGAGATAACAAATCATGTCCCCCAAGGATTGTTTGTCAAATCACATTAGCTACTTACACAGTCTTAAAAAAACACAATTTATGCACAACAAAAGCAAAAATCCACACGTAGAGAAAAGGAGATAAAGTATTGAAATCTTTTTCAAGCATACAAATTATAACAGATTACATTAGCGTGAGTTTATCTCGAGCTGCATAAACATTTGTTTTGCTGTCTCTACTATAATGTGGAGCATTATTTATATTCAATACAAGGCGAGACGTAAAATTATGTGAGCATTTCTCATTCCAAGCTAAAAACAAAACAAGTTAGTAAAACAAATGTGACTCATACGGAGACAAACGGCTCATTAGGGATTTGTTGGAAAAACACGACAAGTTAAGCCCTGTGCTTTTGTAATAAAGGCATTCACTGTTTGTGCTCATTTAAACTAATACACAATTGACCTGCCAGGTCAGAGGTTAGGGTCAGCTACAAAATTGATTCCCTGGAGCAAGAAGAAAGAAAAAATAAGCGCAATGTCTGTGCTGCCAAGTAACTGCAAAACACAGTTACATTGATGAACAGTGAATCTATTCTGCTCTACTGGCAATCTGTTGAAGGAATATGTCAAACTATTCCTTTAAACCTTCAGTAGGCAGAAGGTTTTTGGCATCATTGGGCAAAAATTCCATAATAACTTTTCAGCATATTGTAATTCAAGTGTTCTGAGAGAAAACTAGACTTCTGCACCTCCTCATGGCTCTGTTTTCAGGCTTTAGAAAATCTAGCCTGTGACGGGAGACTTTGGCCAATCACAGGTCATTTCAGAGAGAGATAGCGTTCCTATTGGCTGTTCATTCAACGGAGGCTGCTGTCGGTCAAACTAGGCAGTGCTGATCAAATATGAATTAATATTCTGTTACTGTAAGCTTTTATCCTGTGAAAAAAATTCAGAAACATCTTGTAGTGTACTGTTTAGCTGTAAAATGAGAAAGTTTGCTCCAGCTGGTGGGCGGTGCTTGGTATTTCCTCAACTGATCTCAACATAGCTGCCGGGACACAAACTTTCTCATTTTACAGCTAAACAGTGCACTACAAGATGTTTCTGAACACATTTGAGGCGAGAAATAGGCATTACAGTAACAGAATA